>JAVBXA011856477.1:0-27794 GCA_034781895.1 Psittacara finschi | reverse complement strand
CAAGAGTTACCCAAACAAATGAGTAGATGGCAAAAGGGCTGATCCTACCCAGTTGCACCTATCTTAGTGGCCAATAAAGTACAGCTCTCCCCTCTTGCTCCCTGCAGCTGAAACAGGACCATGAACAGAAAGAGTCACAGATATTCTTTCTGCCCTCCTTAACCCAAGCTGTTCCAAAGCACAGATGCTGACTTCAGATTGATTCAAATTCCAGCCCAGACCTCTCACCTTCCAGACAACCCCTTTCCCAACACAGCCCCCAAGACCAACCCCCCCAAACACCCCCACAGAAGCCCTCAACACCCCGCCAGGACCCCCTGCTGTCCCTGTCTGTCACGAGCCGTCCTTGTGGACAGGCTTCGTGGTGGTTCTTAGATTCATCTTAGGCTGCAAAAAACCAACACGGTACAAGTTGGTTGCAGTATTAATCAACACAAATGCACTTTACAAAAATTTTATAAATTTATTGTATCGACACCTAAGAAAAATAGAATATTATAAAACTGCCTCAGCCAAGACAGAGTCAAGCCCGGACTTTGACGCTGGGTGAACTTGGGTCAAACCGACGTAATGTCAGCGTCTCCCTAGAGTTTCACACCAACTGCTCC
This sequence comes from Psittacara finschi, assembly GCA_034781895.1. Lineage (NCBI taxonomy): Eukaryota > Metazoa > Chordata > Aves > Psittaciformes > Psittacidae > Psittacara > Psittacara finschi. Next base: position 27,186 of record JAVBXA011856477.1, on the reverse strand, counting down.
AGGTAGCCAGCTTATATTTAGTTTATTCTGCCTGGAGCAGAAATGACCTGAGATTTCTGTAAGTTCCTACGTATGTATAACAGGAACTATACAGATTCAGTCCTGTATAAAAGTCAATCTATAGGTTTGGATGGCTGTCTGGGCTCCTCGGAATGGTCTTCCTTTCAGCTGTAGGCAGGACATCGCTGTTCTTTGATGTAATCTCTTCCAGGTGTTGTTTGGTGAATGTTCTGGACAGTCTTGGGAAATGGTCGATGATCAGCCAGGAAAGACTCATTCATTCGTTAATAGTCATGATTTTATCTGGGCGAGTCTGGGAAATCTTTTGAAAGGAAAAGCCCTGCTTCTGGCCATGGGGGTCAGGGGCATGGTTGGACCTTTATAATTTTTATACAATTTCCAAAGCATGAATTATCTATATCATATACTATGATCCCTCCCCATTTATTTTACCCATTTAATTCATGCTTCTACTTTAATAATTTTCTATTTCTACCCATCACCATGGAGGGTTCCTCACAAGCGGAGTACCCCTTACACTATTTGGTATTCCCCTTGTGAGATGCCCTGATATACTATACTACTTCTTTCTTCAGTGTTTTGTCTTTCAAACCTTGCCAGTGCTTCTGCAGCATCGCTGGCATAACTTCTCTCCCCGAGTCACATGCTCTTATATGCATCACCTCCGGAAGCTCCCTCCGAGTCTATGGGGACTATTGCAATCTGCATTCCCCTGGCTATAGAGTGGATCAGTCTGATAAAACACGGCATCAGACAGGGTAGGAATAGGATCTGGGCTACTGAACAGACTATGAGAAATATTACCTTGTTCCACCATGCTCTGCCGAATAATTTGTCCCACCAGGAGGACTGCAAAATCGAATTCCATTTTTGGACAGGGAAGTGGGCCACCTTTTAGATTTCGGCTGCCGAACCTCTTATGGTTTCCCCAAAATCATCAATTTCAATACAACACTCTGATTCATGAAATTTTCCACACACCCCTCCCTCTTCGGCCAACAAATAGTCTAATGCTATTTGATTTTGGTACACAGAGGCTCTCACCTGTGTGTGCTGCCGACTTAGTAAATCCAGGGCTTCGGAGGTGTGATTCGATACAATTTCCAGAACTGCTTGCAATCTGATCAGCCTGTTCAGTAGGTAGATCGGGGTCCTATATCCATAGCTTCCATCCTGTGCCACCGTGGCAGGCCCATAATAATTGATTATTCTTGCCACTGGCCACTCCTCTTCCCCCCAAGCTTGCTTCCCGCTTATCACCGGTATCATCTTCTTCAGACTCCTCCTCTCCCTTTTCAAGGTCTCGTACAACAGAGCCCCTAAGAGATTGCTTTTCATTCTCGGGAGAGTGAAGAAAACTGGCCTGATCATACCTAGAGTGCAAGATCCTTTGCACCTTGGGGGCAATTCACTGTATGCCTTTTTTCCACAGATCCAATAAATCCCATCCGGTGCTTTCCATTTATTGTCTATTTTCCCTGGGTCCCCCGGAATTCTCTTACACTTTTCAAGGATTGGAAAGGGTTGGCTCCTGGACTTTGGGCCCAGCATAACCCTATTCTCTCGTCCCACTCACAATTTGTATGGTTTTTCAGGCTCCAATACCCCAAAGGAGGGACAGGGAGCCATACCTTGCTTTTTGAATCAGAGTTCACCGTCAGAGTAGATACACATGGAGTGTATCCTACCATTTTGGTGTATTCTCTCCCTTCCCGATTGACACAAATTGAGCTAATCACTCTTTGGTCCAAAACCCACCCCTCAGGCCTCTGTACCAATTTTGAGTGGGCTAACCCTTGGGCTATCCCGTTTCAGAAGTTGCTCAGGAGCCAAACCTTCCCCTTTCCAGGGCCATTTCTCCGCAGATTTCAGCCCCCACAAATCCAACAGTTCAATAAACCCATTTCTGTTGCTATTTCTTGAATCAAAACAATGAATCCTGATCAATGAATCCAGATCTATGAATCCAGATCAATGAATTCCTGTCCGGGGAAGGTAATTCCCCATCAGCATATTGTTTCCCCAAGGCCTCATACTCTGTTCATCCAGTGTTTTCAACCTCTCCTGCTCAATCCTCTGTTTCTTCAATTCTGACTCCCTTCTTTTCATTTCTTGAATTATTTCTTTCATTTTCCCTTCAGGATCCTCATCATCTTTGTTGTTTGCAAAACAAATCACCCTATCATATTGCAAGCACACCCTGTCATCCTTTGCTCGTGCCAGATCCAATAGGAGTGGGTCCTTTTTCCCAGTAATTTTATTATCAAATTTCGTATTCCTTGTTACCCAATCCATTTTCCCATTCATCGTGCATACCCCCAACCTTGCACTATCATAGCACAAAGAGTTCACCTGGTGGTATGCAATAAAGATTGATTCTGTCTTTCCCCCGACCCACATAATTTGGCTACACTGGTCACAAATGGGGATTGACATCTGTCTTGTATCACGTTTTTTCCTCTGGAACCCGTGATCGTTTGACTGCCCGTTCCTTAACCCTGCCTCGGGATTGATGCACCAAGTCCCGCTTTCCAAGTCACACAATTTCACCCGAGTACCATTTTTCCAACAGTACCTGCTAGTTCTGTTCAGGCATTCCTCTGGGGCTTGGTATGTCGAGAATCCCCCGTCCCCGGCGACAGGGACCACCAGAGTGCATTTTCCACACTCATCCACGGAGCTTCCATTGCTCCTGGGGATCTCAGTGCTCAGACTCTGCGTCCCGCACATGACTAGGCTCAGGCCAATCAGGATTCCCACTAGGCATACTCCTCTGCCTTTGCCTCCTCCCCCTTGGGTGCCACCAGCAGCGAGGAAGACCATCTTCACGGCAGCAGGAGTGCTCTTCAGGGAAGACGGCCTCGGATCTAGCCGCATACCTCCTCTTAAAGGCGCCCCACCGAGACACCCTGATTGCATCGGAACTGCACGGGACCCTGATGGATTTCCGGCACTCCACATCCAGAATTTCTGCTTGGGACCTAAACTTCCCACGCACTCCGTTTTGAAAAATACAAAACTACTCCTGAGAATCTAATTCAATGATACCCAGACTTGTGGCTAAGATCAGGATACGGTCAGTCAACTCGAGTGTTTCCTCCAAACACTGAGTGCACAGTCCTTTTGGCCTCTGTCCCCTTCTGCAATGGATCACAAAAACCCCTTGACAATATTCACACTTAAGGTGTACAAATGGATAGCATACACAATCTGACAGTATACAACTTGTCCGCTCACTGTTTGTCATTTAGGAGGACGTTGGAGTCGGATTTTCAAGTCGCCGGGGGAAGAAGTGACCCTCCAGTCAGGTGCTTCCTCCTGCTGCTCGGCTTTCTTCACCCTAGATGCGTGTGTCCAGCCCTTCTCCTCTGTCTGAATGGCCGTGTCTGTTGTCAGGAGCACAAGAAAAGGACCTTGCCAGTGAGGAGAGAGCGGTGCCTCTGTCCACACTTTTACAAACACCTTGTCCCCAGGCTGAATTTTGTGAATAGTGAAGCCCAGAGGAGCACTTTGTGTCACTATTCCATGTTTTCGAAATTCCTGTAAGTTTCTGTTGATCGCAACCAGGTATGTGCCCCCCAGTGTGTTTTCTGGTGCACCATTCGCAAAATTCTCCTAGTAAATCCTCTGGAAACTAATTCCCTCCCATCAGGTAACGTCCACTTACCTTCTTTCAATTCACCTCCTGTCTTTTCATAGCATTCAATTTCCTCTGGGGAGGGCTGAGGGGAATCATCAGGGGTTTCTTCCCTTTCAAGCTCTGGGGTACTTATCCACATAAGTGCCGTAGTTTTGGCCTCCTGATTTGCCAAATTGTTCCCTCTGCTTCGAAATGGAATTTCTGTCTGATGCCCTTTCACATGGGCCACCGCAATTTCTTCTGGCCCTCTCAGTGCTTCCAGAATTTGTCGAATCACTTCCCCATGCATTAGTTCTTTTCCCCTCGTATTGATCAGCCCCCTCTCTTCCCACATCTTTCCAAATGTATGAGCCACTCCGAAGGCATACCTCGAATCGGTGAAAATTGTTCCCTTTCAGTCTTTTCAATGCCCTCAAAACCGCATACAATTCGCATGCCTGTGCAGACCAGCTTGCATTCAGGGGACCTGCCTCTATCCCTTTACCTGTCAACCCGTCCACAACCGTGTATCCTGATTTTCTTTTCCCTTCAATCACTCTGCTTGACTCGTCTACAAACAACTTTTCCCCTTCATCTAGTTCTTCTTCTTCTAAATCTTCCCTGATCTTGGTTTGCAGCTCGACTGTTTCCACACAGTCATGAACTAATTCCTCTGCCGCCTCTCGAAAGAGAAACTGTGCAGGGTTCTGCGCAGTCGTTGTTTTCAATTCCAAATCCTGTGAGTGAATCCAAATGGCCTCATACTTCAGCAGCCTTGCACCCGTGAGCCACTTGTCCGCTTTCTGTTGTAGTATGCCCCGCACGTTGTGCGGAGCAAATACTACCGGGGCGCTCCAAAAGTCACCTTTTTCGCTTCCTCCACTAGCAAGGCCACAGCTACAATAGCCTGCAAACACGTGGGCCAGCCTCTGCTGACCGAGTCCAAAAGCCGGGACAAGTACCCGACAGGCTTCCTGATCCCCGCCCAGTCTTGCGTCAGCACCCCATGTGCTGTGTGGTTGCTAGCGTCCACAAACAACTGAAAAGGTTTCCTGACATCAGGGAGGCTCAACACTGGCGCTGCCGTGAGCGCCTCCTTGACTCCCTTAAACTCTTCCTCGTCCTTTTGTGTCCATTTGATCTTATCTGTGGTGAGTTTCTCATAGAGAAACTTCACTTTGTCACTATAACTTTCAATCCACTGCAGACAATACCCCAACAATCCCAAAAGCCGCCGGACCTCTCTTTTCGTCTGCAGGGGTGGTAAGGCAATAATCCCTGCCACCCTCTCCAGATCCAATTTCTTTTTCCCCTTTGTTAACCAATGTCCCAGATATCTGACCTCTGCTTCTGTGAACTGCAATTTCGATTTGGAAACTTTCAATCCCTTTTCTCCCAAAAACTTCAAAAGCCCAATTTTGTTTGTCCTTACCTCCTCCTCCCCTTTCCCTGCAACCAGCAAGTCATCTTCGTCTTGTAGAAGCTTTGTTCCTACCGTGGTACAAACTCTCTCAAAACCTGCTCAAGTGCCTGCCCAAATAAATTTGGAGAATCCACAAAGCCCTGAGGCAACCAAGTCCACCTGAGCCGCTGCTTCCTATTCGTCTCCGGATCTTCCCATTGAAATGTGAAATAATCGCGACTGCCCTCATCCAGAGGACACGTCCAGAAAGCATCCTTTAAAGGATCAATCAAAACATCCTTTAAAGGATCAATCACGCTGTACCACGTATCTTCAGGGGAGAGATTGTTTAACAAAGTGTAAGGATTCAAAACAGTGGGAAACAGAGTCTTAGTTCTCTGATTCACAGCCCGTAAATCTTGCACCAGCCTAAAGCTGCCGTCCGGTTTTCTCACTGCCAAAATCGGGGTATTATGTCGTGACATGCAAGGTTCCAGTCTGCCTTTCTTTATTAATTTGTCAGTCACTGGTTTCAAGCCCCTCCTCCCTTCCATGGAGAGGGGATATTGTTTGACCCGTACAGGGTCTTTGGGTCTTTCAATTTCCACCCGAATCGGGTGTTTTTGCTACAATTTCAAATCCAAACCCTTATGGTTTAGCTTTTGGCTTTTCCATTTCCACAGTTAAGGCCCTTTCAGCACTGGCCACCTTGAGCAGGGAATGGGCAGCAGAGACAAGACCTTCCTTGGCCTTGCTCCTTGCCCACGGACAGTCCAGGCATTCCATGGTCCTTCCCCAGGCCACTCCTCTGGAACCTGGGATGGCTGCCAAGGCCCTCAAGGCTGTTGGAAAGGCTCATTTCCACCAGAATGGACCTGTTCTTGATGGTGTCCACTTTCATACTGCAAGAAGTTCAGAGGCTTTTATCTGCTCCCTGCACAGGACGAGGATAAATGTCCAAAGCTGAGTCTGAGTCAATGCTCCCAGGATGGAAGCACAATTTTCCATCAGTCTGGATTAGGATATTCCCAGGCAGCTATGTGGAAGAGCTGCATGAGCTCAGAGAGGCCATCTGTGGGGGCTCAGCTGCCTGCTAGCCAGGCTTTGGGTGCCCATGTCCTGCTGTAAAAGTGGAGTGCTTGTGGCCTGTACCTGCTGATCTCTCTCTCCTACAGGCACTCAATGGCTTTGTGCTGGTGGTGACATCAGAAGGGCTGATATTTTACTCCTCCCATACAATCCAGGACTATCTGGGATTCCATCAGGTTGGTGGGACTCTGACTTGCTGTGGAGAGCCAGTTTTCCCTTGCTGCTGGTGGTGGTGGTGAATAGCCCCAAGTTCCCTGCAGGGAGAAGGCTCTGCAGGGATCACAGGCCCCCAGGGAGTTGTTTGGGGCTTTCCCTTGGGAATTTGGACCCTGTATTGCCAGACGTGGTCACTGGTAGGTGACAAGGCATTTCATCAGCCCGTAGCTACTTTCCAGCAGCCATGTTGATGGGCCTTCATGGGGTTCATGGCCATGGGGACCTGTATGGGGTTCCTTGCCCAGTTTGCCTGGAACACCCACTCAAACCCTGGTAAATCCTGCAAGGCTTCAACACTCTGGGCACCCAGGTAACCTGCAGAACAGTAGATCATATTTACAGGGAAGTGGGACTTCCCTGCAGTGCTTCAGCTGCTGTGGTTTGGTGTCACCCACACAAACCTGGCTGTCACCAACCACTGTGGCAGATGGCACCTGTCCACCTGGGCACAGGGAGCAAGTGCCAGGGCATTGTTCTCTTGGGAATAGTGTAGGGATGGGGTGGCCTTGCTGCTGTTTTGTTCCCAAATCCATGTTTTCATCTAATTTCCTTAGTCAGCACTATATTTTGAGTTGTGGGGATGTCAGAGGGAAGCTGTATCAGCTCTTTAGGCTTCTCAGGGGAGGAAGTCAGGCCCAACAAGGGCAAGGAGTCCTTAAAGCCAGATGTGCTGTCTGTTCCCACCAACATCATTTCTGGGGAAAGTTTCCAACCTCATTTAGCCAGGGACCCATTTGAGCACCAGGGAAACTGGGTAAGCTAAAACCAACTGGGGCCATGACAGGCTGTTCCTGGGCGGGACATGAAAACTGGCACTGGGGACAGGCTGCAGAGCTTACAGATGGCGTGTCCCCTCCAGACAGATGTCATGCACCAGAGTGTCTTCGAGCTGATCCACACCGAGGACCAGCCGGAGTTCAGGTGCAACCTCCACTGGGCCCTGGACGCACCACGCGCTCCTGGGGGTGAGCCCTCTCCAGCAGGTAAAGGCAGGCTGCCCTCCTGGGTGGCACCAGGGCTGCCCCGGGGTGCTGGCACCCCAACTCGCTGTCACCACTTGCACCCATGTGGCTCAGGCCACGGCTTCCTTCCAGTGTTGTGGCTTTTCTCCCCTGGTTTCTGTTGCTGTGCTCTGCAGACTGCTGCAGTGCCCAGTGCTGGGCACCTCCAGCCCTTGCTGGGGTGAATCCTTACTTGATTCTCTCAATCCCTCTCTTCCACAGCAGAGAAGAGTCTTGGCTCTTCTGCTGTCATCTACAAGCCGGATCAGCTGCCCTCAGAAAACTCCTCCTTCCTGGAGAGGATCTTTGTGTGCCGCTTTCGCTGCCTCCTGGATAATTCCTCCGGCTTCCTGGTGAGTACAGACCCTCCACAGCAGGAGAGGGGCAGGATCACCACAGTGGGTCATGCCAGCATGGAAACCACCCCCTGGGAAGATCCCGTGTTCCTTTCTGCCACGTGCAGCGCTTGCCTGACTCAGCAAGAGACTTTCCCTGTTTTTCATAGGTTTGGCCTGTACCTACAGCCTCTCCCTGTGAGTTTTGTTCCTCTCCTCTTAGAAATGCTGAATCCTGAATAATCAAGTGCTTTTCTCCTCTGTGTTTTGCTTGGTTTTTCTGTTAAAAGCATGTCAAGTAGCTGGTGGTCATCCCTCCTTCTCTCTGCATTGGAGAGCACAGGGTGCCCAGGGAAGCTGTGGCTGCCCCATCCCTGGAAGTGTCCAAGGCCAGGTTGGATAGGGCTTGGACAAACCTAGGATAGTGGAAGGTGTCCTGGCCCATGGCAGGGGGATTGGAACGAGATGATCCTTAAGGTGACTCCAAACCCAAACCATGCTGGGATGGGTGATGATTTATTCACACCAACTCTGTAGACAGATGTCTTCCTTTCCATGCAGCTCTCTTCCTTCTCACTTTTCTGCATGACACTGAGCTTTTCATCTCTTCACAGGCTTTGAACCTTCAAGGCAGGCTGAAATTCCTTCATGGGAAGGACAAAAGGTCTGAAGATGGCTCTGTCCTGCCCCCGCAGCTCGCTCTGTTTGCCATCTCCTCGCCCCTGCAGCCGCCGTCCATCCTGCAGATCCGAACCAAGAACATGATCTTCAGGACCAAGCACAAGCTGGACTTCACCCCCTTGGCGTGTGATGCCAAGTAAGCAGCAGAGCTTTCAGTGCTCCATTCCTGACATCCCCCCCAGCCTTGCCTGTGAGCTTGGTGTGCTCTCTGTGTCTCACAGGGGGAAGATTGTCCTGGGCTACACCGAGGCGGAGCTGCGGACGTGTGGCACGGGGTACCAGTTTGTCCATGCTGCTGACATGCTGTACTGTGCTGAGAACCATGTCAGGAGTAAGAGTCCCCTCCCTGGTCCCTTGTGCTGATGAGTGGGTTGGGACTGGGGCAGCTCGATTGGCTGCTCTGTCAAGCCCAGTGGCTCATTCCCGCAGGATGCTTTGCTGTGCTGCTCCTGTCACTGCAGGGAGCTCGGTGTGGAGTGCAGCGAGGGGTGTTCAGCTGTCGCCTGTGCCTGCCAGCCACACGGCTGCTGTTTCCAGTTGGAAAGGGCAGTGTGCCATGGTGGCAGCACTGGTGCTTCCTCCGGCAGTGCTGAAGACGGGCGAGAGTGGGCTGACGGTGTTCCGGCTGCTGACCAAGGACAACCGCTGGAAGTGGGTGCAGGCCAACGCCCGTCTCGTCTGCAAGAACGGCAAACCCGAGTACATGGTGGTCACACAGAGACCCCTCGTGTATGTGCTGGGCTGGCGTGGGCACAGCCTGGCTTTCTGCATGGCTCTGGGATGTCCTGAGCAGGGCAGCATGTTGGATTTGTCCACGCTGCTTGTGCCTTTTAAAGTAGCAGCTGTGGGATTCTGTGCTTGCTGCTGCTCAGCCACATCCCTGTCTGCAAGGCCACCCCTCAACAGGGCTGATGCTCAGTTATGCTGCAGTTTGGTTTGTGTGTGTGTGTGTGTGTGTGAATGCATGCATGCTGGCTGTAGCAAAGGGGCTTTGGCTTGCAGGGATCACAACTGCCCCTTGCAGAAGCACTTGTGGGGTGGGTTGTGCACGTGTCAGCCACAGTGTCCTCCTCCTGCCCGGCAGAGATGAAGAAGGAGGAGAGCACCTTCGGAAGTGGTCCATGCATCTTCCCTTCACCTTTGCTACAGGAGAGGCACTTCTATACCAAAGTACTCATCCTCTCCCAGGCTTCCCTGACCTTTTCCAGAACAAAGGGAAACTCAGCAAGTCTAAGAAGGCCTCCTGTAGCCACGCAGGGCGCTCCCAGAAGAATGGCATTGACCCCAGGTCTCTGCTGGCTGCTGTGATGCAGCAGGACAAGGCGGTGTACACCTCCCACTCAGCTCCCATTCCCAACCCTTCCTTCAGCAGCACTTTCCAGCTCAAGGGTGTGTCCATGCCAGGTGCAGGACAGGATGCCTGGAGTATGGGCACAGCTCCATCTTCTTCAAGGGGCAACAGCCTCCAAGAGAAGCTGCTGCATTTGCAGCAGGAGGACCCTCTCCTGGCCACCATGGACTTACTCTCAATTAAGAGTGACCAGAGCTGTTCCAACGAGCTCTTCAGTGCTTTGGAGGGCCCGGGCTTGAGTGGTGAGGACCTGGAGCTCCTGCTGCTGGATGAGAAAATGGTGATGGTCAGTACGGACCCAGAGCAGTCCCCATCCCTGAATAACAGCCTGGCCAGCAACCAGATTCTCTCCTACGTCCCCAGGCTTCCAGTGCATGGGCCTGAGGGAGGGCAGCAGGTCTGTCCCCTGCCAGACACGCCACCCAGCTCGCAGGGAGGCACTTCTCCGTGCCACATGGAGAGCAAGGACTCGGGCTGCCAGCTGGCACAGCATGCAGGGCAGCCCAGCACTGCCCTGGCCCAGCCCCCTATGCTGCTGCTGCTGTGGGAGCAGCCCCTCAGTGCTGTTCCAGGGCTGCTCCCAGAGCTGGCTGAGCAGGAAGAGCTGTCCAGTGGCTCCCAGTGGAGACCAGCTGGGAAGCAGACTGTGCTCTACTCCTTCCAGCCAGTGCATGGCAGCTCAGCCCTAGGACCTCCCTGCCCACAGGAGCCACCTGGGGCCCAGCAGCTGCAGGGAGACTTCTCAGTCATGCAGCCCCTCTGAGAGGATATCCAGCAGTCCTTCTCCCTGCCCAGCCAGTGCCAGGACCACGTGGCACCAGCCATCCAGCCCAAGCACCATCACCTGCTGATGAATGGAGTGTGTGGCCCCTGGCCCAGCTCTTCTCCACAGCCCAGCCCATGGCAGGACTGTGTGTGCCCTCTGCTGCGGGCTCCAGCTCAGCCTGGCATTCATGGCCTCAGCAGAGATGTGATCTCCCAGCCCCAGGGCTGCCTGGGCCCCAGGCCTAGCCTGCCCCCACAGCAGTTTAACCTGGATGGATTATGCAGTCTGGATGCTGCCGGCACTGGGGACTCCTGGGAGGAGATGGCTCCATTCCCCAGGATTTTTCCCCCTCTCTCCCAACTGATTCTTAAAAAGCAGCTGAGCTCTGTTCTTTCTGTGCCCCAGCACTCTTCCCCCAGCTCAGCTGCAGGGTGCTTTGGGAGCATCAGCAGCCCTCTGGAGACACTGAATTCCTGTGGGACACGTGGCTCTGCGCAGAGCCAGGAGGGCAGGCACAGGGTAAGGGCCTTGCTCCATCTGGGGCTCAGTGTTTTCTGTGCTGGGAATCTGTGCAGCCAGTGCTAATGACCCCCTGCCAAGCACCTCACCATTGCTCTCTCTATCTCTCTCTCTCCTAGCTCAGCAGCCGCTGTGTTTTGCCCAGCTCTCCCATGGGAGTGCCCCAAGACCATCCAGTGCTGGGGAGAAGCCTGGCACTGCCCTGCCAGCCTCAGCCCCGGGCAGAAGTGCTGCCACATCCCCCTCACGCCTCCGGGGGGGACTTCTATCATTAGGAGAGTCAGGAATGAACAAAGCAGGACTTTTCCCTGGGGAAGGAGCTACCTTCAAGCGGCAGAAAACAAACCTTCCCCGCTGCTGTGCACAGCCTGCCGTGCTGTTGATGTTGGTTGCTTTGGCTCACCTGGGGGATTTTTCTCAACTTGCCACCATCCTGCTCCCTGTGCTGGTGTCCCTGGCGTGGGGAGGGACAGCAGCAGGCAGCAGGGCTGGAGGACAGATTTCCCAGGGCGCTGGAGCAGGCTGAGCTGTGGTTGCAGGTCACCCCATGAGTGCAGCCAAAGCTTTCACCAAAGCTTTGTATTTCCATGCACGATCCAGCATGGCTACCAGCCTCATGAAGGCCTGTCCTAAAGAAAGACACAGAAATGTTTTCACCTTTGGTATTACATTTCCTGCCATGCCTGCCAGGAACCTGTGGCCGTGGCCATATTGTACAGATATTGCCTGTTTTGTAAGGAAAATGAGCCCTGTGTGGTGTTCTTGTGCTGCTCTGGTCCTTCCCCACCCCAACTTTCCCTGTGTCCCAGGTGTTCCAAGTATTTGGGATCCAGGTTAGAGCTCCTGTAGCAAACAGCCTGGGCTTTGCTGTACTGTACAAGACATGCTGAGATTGGCTGCTAAACTGGTTTTCTCTGGGGGCTGGCCTCTCAGGTATTCTCAGACTTCAAGTCTCCACGTTTTCCGTTAAAAAACAGAAATTTCAATAAGATAAAGAAGTATAATGCTACTTAATTGTAAGTACTGAGAGAGTGATGTTTTCCCACAGAAAAAAAACCCACAGCCCATATGTGTGTGTATACCATGAGTTGACAGATTTCTTTTTATGCCACTCCAGTGGAAGGAAAAAACAACCTCTTACCATCCCAAAGCAGCATCCTGTGGCATGGGATGAAAAGGTTGTTGAAAGATCAGAAAGACGGGGACCCTTTAAGAAACCTGACGAAGCTCATCCCTCCTCCAGCTCGCCCAGCTTTGCATTCCTGTGAATTCCTCTTGGTTTTGTTTCAATAAATGGTTTTGGAGCTCCTCTCTGATGTTTCCCTTGCTGGTTGTGTCTCTTCCCAATCCGGAGCACGTCAGGGTTTGCTAGCTGCAGCACTGGTGCTCAGGCCTTGCCACTGGTGACCTGAGATGGAATGGGTTGGATTGGAAGGGATTCGGAGGAGCACCGGGAGCCTCTGGGATGCACACGCTCCACCTGTCAGCTCCTGCCATGGACGTTTGAAAGGGATTGAGAAATCTGACAGAGAAGGTTGAGTGTATTAAAAAAAAAAGTACAATATTTATATATTCTGGTAATATGTAATAGATATGTATATAAAGTTGCATGTAGATGTATTGAAATATAAAGTATTTGTATTTGTAAAGTGTCTGTATGTAGTTTCTAGTATGTAACAGAAAACAACTTTGAAGACAAATGATCTGATTCTTCTCCCCTGCACTGTTTTTCAACCTGGAAACTGGAAAAAACACAGGTTTCTTTGCTCTGAATGCTGAATTTTCCAACATTCCCACCCCTACCTGGCACCTGCTTTTTCTTAGCTAAACGAGGCAGTTTTGTGACATTTCTGAATTTTTGTTGGAAATATGCGGGGAGCATTTGATCTTTGATGGTTTCGGTGCCCTACTCTGCTTTCTTCTCCCTGTTCCTTCAGAGGAGTTGGCTCTGGGCAGCACCACCTGTGCTGAGGGGGATGGAGGGATGCACCAGAGCATCCCTGGGGCTGCAGCTTGGTGACTTCCAGCTGACTCCAGATGCTGAGCACAGCCTGCCCACTGCCAAACTTCCTCCTCGAGCCAGGTCCTGGATGTGTAGGCAACCATTCCGTGAGCAGCTGCCCTGATGGGTTTCTCCTCTTCCCTGCCATGCATCTGCACAGCACCACGAGCTTCCCTGCAGCCCTGCTGGCTGTGTCACCAGAGCTGTTTTAGTGAGTACAGCCTGTGGAGCACAAGCCATCATTTCTGTGCAGGGAAGTGCTCTGCTCCCAAAGTAGGCCGGCACATCCATCATTTATGCCCATCCTGGGCAGCTGTGCATTTGTGCTCTGCTTTGCACATCTGGAGGGAGCACGGTCCCATGGGGCAGACCAATCCCCAAGAGCTGGATGAGGCCAAGGAAGGTGTGAGGAGAGTTTGGAGACGTACAGAATCATCGAATATCCTGAGTTGGAAGGATCACTGAAGTCCTGGCCCTGCACAGGACAGCTCCCGTGGTGTGCTTGGGTTTGGGGATGTTTGCGTAGCTGTAGGCTCAGCTCCATGTGGGAAAGGGCAGGAGGAGCTGTGGTGCTCCTTGCAGCAGGGTAAGATGCACGTCTGGAGGGGCAGGAGGAGGAGAGCAGAGGGTATTTCTTGTTTGCCTCTTTTCCCTTTCCCTTCCCACCTGCTGTGTTCCCAAATGCCAGCCAGGACAGTGGCCCGTGAGACACAGCCTGCAGCAGAAGGGGGCTCCTGTCCTGAGCCAGCTGGGAGAGGTGACATCTGGTACTGGCTGCATCCGTGAGGCTGAAAGCCCCAGTCCCCAGCTGGCATCACGGAGGCCAGGATGTCTCCCTGGGCCCCAGGACAGCAGAGAGAGCAAGGTAAATATTTCTGTAGAAGCTCAGCCTGGTGTTTGCCCACACCACATCTGTGCACCATCCATTACAGATGGGGGCAGGAGCCGTGGGCAGTAGAGCAGAACACGCTGTGCTGGCTCCAGCTTTAAACAGAGATGAAGGAGCACGTGGGGAGGTGGTGTTTGTTCACACCCAGCCCGTGTTCACTCCTCATTTCCAGTGATGAGCTCCTGCTCTGGGCCAGAGGAGAGCCATGGACGGGTGCTGCAGCCTGGCTGGGGATATCTGGGACAGCAGGTGTGGACTTAACCAGTGTATTCCTGAAGAATTTGTTTCACCTTGGTTTAAATCATTTTGAAAAACCAATTTGGACAAATCATCAAGCCTCTCAATAGGCGGGCACTTCAAAACATCACTATTGGAACTCCCACTGCAGAGTTGAGTGGCCAGCCATCTACACAACATTCTGTGCCCATGGTTTTCAAGTAAAAAGGACTTTAGATAGCAGTCATCTGCCCCAAAAAATATATTTGTCTATCTTTTTGTTAAGTCCAAAGACTTTCCAAGCCTGGCTGGAAAGATCTAAAGAATGATGAAGCACATCAAGCATCATCCTGAGGGGAAGGACCAGCACATGGCTAGCAGGTACTTTGGAATAGTGGCATAGCTGTTGGTGGTGTATTAGCATCATCATCATCATCAGATATTGTTATCATTGTTATTTTCTGGACCTAGGAGAGTTTGAAAGGAATGGGCCAAAACTGTCTGTGTTGTTTGATAAATGTGTGTGCCTCAAAAAAGAATCTTAAATCTAATGTGAAATCTCAGACTCGCAGAATGGTTTAGGCTGGAGTCTTAAGGCTCATCCTGCTCCCCCCGCCTCCACCATGGGCAGGGACACCTCCCACTGTCCCAGGGTGCTCCAAGCCCCAGTGTCCAACCTGGCCTTGGACACTGCCAGGGATCCAGGGGCAGCCACAACTGCTCTGGGCACCTGTGCCAGGGCCTGTCCACCCTCACAGGGAGGATTTCCTCCCAATATCCCATCTAACCCTGCCCTCTGGCAGTGGGAGCCATTCCCCTTTGTCCTGTAACTCCAGGCCCTTGTGCAAAGTCCCTCTCCAGCTCTCTTGGAGCTTTTTTAGGCACTAGAAGGCTTCAAAAGAAATGTTTTTAGCTCCCATTTAATTATTTTGCACTGAAACTTACTTCAGTTTCCTTGATGGGTTTAGAAAGGTTTATATTTTCTATTCCTTACCTTCTGCTGACATATCCCTGCCCCTTCTCGTGACGGGGGCTGTTGCTCTGCAGCTGGGAGGACTCCTGCCCTTGCTAGCAGATGGACCATTGTTACTACATTGCTGATGTCTCACAGATGTCTTTCCACTGAGCAGAGGAGTGTTCCAGGGCTGTTTGGTGTCATGGTGTCCCATCTCTGCTTTAAATTTTGCCATCCTTCCCAATCCTTAATTCCCCTTTTCCTGGCCAGCTGCGGCTGCTAAACCCTCCAGCGGTTGCTAAACTCTCAAATGCATCTAGGAAGATTTCCAGGCTCTGCAGGTGGACCAAGTGTCACATCTACCTTGCACAGTGCTCTGTACTGGTGCTGGGCTCCAGCTTCAGCTGTTGCAGCCATTTCTGGTGGGTTTGGCTCTCCAGAGGAGGAAATGCCTTTTTTGAGCTTGCCCAAGAACAGTTTGCACCTCTGAGCTTTTTGCTGCCTCCTCAAAGGATGTTTCATGCCAGAAACCCCCTTGGCTTGAGTTTGAAATGCCTTCAGTATCAAAAATCCCAGCCTAGGCTGATGGTGGCCTGGCCACACAAGGGGAAGGGAGCTCTTGAGGGAGAAGAAAATCCATTTGCACCTTGGCCCTCTGCCCTGTCAATAGCTGGGATTACTCTGCAGAGAGCAGAGCCTGGCAGGGAAGGATCAGACAGACAAGCAATGGGAGTTCTGCTCACAACATGCAGGAGCTCAAAGGTGGATTGAGCTGGGCAGCCCAGTGGGGAGAGGGGCACCTGGGGGCTGCCTGCAGAGCAACCCTGTGAGACAGGGGAAGCTCAGCCTTCTCTTTCCCCTCAGCAGGACTGAAGTTCCTGCAGCCAAGGAGGCTTTGAAGAAACATGGAAGGGAGGCCAGGCAAGGCTGTGGCAAGCTGGGAGAGGAACAGGCCAAGCATTATCCATGCTGGCTGTGCTCCCGTGGAGGTAATCTCATAGTTATTTTAGTCTCCAGATGGGATGCAGCTCTGATCCCAGCTTTTGCAATATCCTGCCAAGCCCAGGCTCCAAATCTCCCTTGCTCTGAGGCTCTGAGCAAGGCGAGATGGCGTGGTGAGAACCTGCCAGCATCAATCAAAAGGAAAGACCTTTACACTGCTCCCTTTTTGTGCCTTGCTGCCCATTTTGGGGCTCCTGGGAAGGGGCTCTAAACCTTGGGCTTGGTTGTTGGGTTTGGGGTTTTTTCCCCCTCCATAATATGCAGCTTTAAAGACAAAACTGGAGCATTTGGATCCATGCTTCCCTCTGCAGAGAAGTTCCTTGCTCCCTAAAACCATCCCATAAGAACATGGGAGCTCTCTCTCCTGAGAGATGCTTTCTTTGGGTCTGTGTCCTGGAAATACACGAGGAGGTTGCAAAGAAACTTGAATCGGAGCTCCTCCCTCAGCCAGCAGGGCTGGCTGCTCCTCCTGCAGTATTTCTGTAGCATCCTTGGGTCTGTAGTAAGTTACAAGGATCATATCTCTTGGACATCCTGGCTACTTGCTCTGCGTGGCTTCAACCACCCTGATATCCTTGGCATTGCTCCTTGAGCAGCGAGGCTGGGTTGAATCACTGCTGCTCCTCATACCCACAAGGATTTGAGGCCTTGCCCAGTTTCAACTGGACAGAGCTTTGCTTTGCTGAGTTATCAGAGCTAGATCAACAGACACTCTTTGGAGTTTGGTTTGCTTCTTTATTTTCAGGATGGAAAAGGAGAACCCAACTGATTTGGGGGAAAAGGGAGGATGGAAAGGCCCTGGTTTGAAGCAAGCTTTGCTTTCCTAGCCACGTTGTTTTGGGAAGTCACCACATACCTTGAAATAGATTAAGTGTGGCTCCAGGGGCCATTGTGGAGAGTGAGCACTGTAAAAATGAAGATTTCAGGGAAAGCCTTACGCACTGTGACAATTTAAAGTACCCCCAAAGGGCATTCGCTCAGGCAGAAACACACTTGATTTGGAGCACATGATGAATGAGACAGGAGAACAATTTGTTTGCTGGAGATGGCAGTGGATCAATTAAGCAGAGCGGAGGGCACAGAGCAAGTCAATTTGCAAAAGGACAAAACACAGAGGAGGTGGCTACATCCTGTCTGGCTTCTGGGTGTTCTTTCTGCTAGGATGGAGCTGGGGAGCCCCAGTGCCTGTGGCATCCCTGGAGGAGGAGATTTGCCTTCCCTGAGGAAGAGACTCAGTGTGGCGTGTTCTGGGCACTCTTACAGGGTCATTGGGTATCCCCTTGGCTATGCTCTTCCTCCCGGTTTTCCTGATCATCAGGGCTGGGGACATTTCCCCGTGTGTTGGGAGAGTTGCTGGGACTCAGCTGTGCCACTCCAGGATCAGCTCTCCAGGTGCTAACAGCTCACTTGGCTGCACAGAAATACTGGGAAACCAAACCCTGAGCATTTTTGGAGACAGAAGAAGGAATGATGCCAAGTCCATTTGTGGTTTTTGGGTCGAAGGGGAAGGCTGATGCTTTGGAATTGAATTTACTTTCTTTTTGAAGGGAAGGGACTTTGCTTAGGTAGAAGGTAAAGTGCTCAGAACTACCGAGCCTATCTGAAAGTGGCTGGGGAAAAAGAGCAAGATGGAAGGCTTAAAACTCCTCGGGAGTACATGTTTTTGTGCTCCTTGAAATGTGCATGAGTTGACATCACAACTGTGAGGACCACATATGTCCTTCTGAACTTCAAGTTTCCTAACCTCAAAGCATATCCTTAAGGATCAAAAGCATCCTTCTGAATTTTGCAAAACCATGAATCCTGCTGAGTGCTCATTAGTTAATTGGAATATGAGAAGAGAAAAAAATTCCCTGTCCAGTGGGTGGTGGGACGCCTAGAATGGCCATGGAGCTCTTGGTGGACATGGTTTAGTGGCGGGCTTGGCAGTGCTGGGGGAATGGTTGTGCTCAAGGATCTTAGAAGGCTTTTCCAACCTTAGTGATTCCCTGATTCTGTGATTCTACTGCCATCCTGTGTCACTTGGTGCAGGCCCTGTAACCAGCATAGCCATTCTGCTGCTCCTTATCTTTAAGGACCTGTCCAGAGGGAACTGAGCCTTTCATTCAACACAAAGAGCTCTCAGTTTCCCCCTGTGGCACCAGCCCATAGCAAGAAGCTGCTGCCAGTTCTGGGCAAGAGAGTGGGATTTTTGTAAAAGGACAGCACATCCCACTCCCTAGGAGTGTGCAGGTCCTGATGTAGATCCTTCCACTGATGAAAACATAACCGTCCTATTATGTTTTGTTCTGTTTGCTTTGGCCACGCTGAGATTTCAGTCCCTAAAATTCCTACTGTCTCCCGCAGTGGCTGAGTATGCCCAGCCCCAGTAACTGTCCCACAAGCTTCCCCTCCACCCTGGCCCCTGTGTGGCTGGAAGCAGAGACCCACAGTCTTCAGCTGGAATCACAGAGAGCAGCACAGCAGCTTGGAGCAGCCTTCCCCGCGAGAGCCACCCAGCTAATGAGCTGTGACACGGGCAAGTCTCTGTGTCTGCAGTAAACCCTGGGCAAGCTGTTGCCAGAGCCAATTCCAGACTCTGGGGTTTGCAGATAACCTTGTCAGCAGGCTGGTTGTTCTGCTTGTTTGGGTTTTGTCACTGTCTGTCCTGACACACGGTGACATTGACGGCAGTGACGCCGTGCCTCACCACCCTCGCAGCAAAGAATCTCTTCCTAATATCTGATCCAAACCTGCCCTCTGTCACTTGGATTTCATGGGAATGAGGAGTTTTGGTGTGTTTGAGCAAAAGAAAAGGCATTTCTGGGTGTGGCAGGTGCATTCTGTCTCTGCTTTAGCTCAGATGATCCCTAAGGTCTGTTCCAACCATAACCATTCCATCTTTCTGAGGTCCCTTTAGCAGGGAAAATTCTGATTTGCAGCCAACACTTAGCTCTCTGTGTTTGGATGATGTGTATATTATACACAGGTCTGGCAGGGTTAGCCAGCATTTCCCTTTTTTTAAATAAATAAGCAAAGAGAAAACTGGGTTTCAAGTTTAAAACTGAACATTGAGTGTTTGTAGTTTCCAGGAAAAAAGTGGCATTTCCATCAAAATAGCCGTTTAAATGTGCTTTGTATTGCAAAGGCAGCTGGTTTGGGTTTCTTGGAAGAATTAGGTATTTATTTATGATATCTTCTAGGTCCTGTGTTCTAAACATGGTATTTTCACAAGCTGCAATTGAAGTCTTTTGTGGGCTTTTAATCCTTTGTTTCTGCAGAAGTGGTTTTCTTCTCCCAACTCACGCAAGGTCCCAAAGCTCTTCCTGCGATTCCCTTGTGCTCTTTCCTAGAGTTCATTTTGTACTAGATGTGTTTGAAAGCCCCAGGAATGAATTGCTCCACTTTAGCAGTTAGAACTTCATGGAGTGTCCGTGGTGCACCCAGATAATCTCTCATACTCCATTAAATATGTGCAGGGGTCTAAGAGAGTAGCACAAGCGTTTGATACTGATTGGTTTTTCCCCATAAGCTTTTGCCCTGAGGCAAAGTTCCCTCAGCCCCAAGACCTGCCATTTTCCTGGGAGTGCAGTCAGATCTCCAGGGTAAAATGCCACACACGTGGCTTGGCCTAAAAATCTCACTAAAGGCATCCCCTTCACTGGGGAGGGTTGTTGATTGATTTGATAGCGCTACCCCGCTGTTCAGGAATAGCCAAATGCTCCCTGATGTTGCTCTGGAAGAGCCTCTACAAAGGCTCTTCTGATGCTTCCCAGAGCAACACCAGAGGAAGAACAGAGGGTGAAGGAAAGCTTAGTAGGCATCTAGATAACCCACCTCCAGCCACACACCCTTGGCTGAGCTAGAGCTGGGCATTCCCACCACATGGCTCAGTCACTGCAGATCCAGGGCTGAGCTTCAGGAGCTGGGGCTGAGTAGAGACCCCAGTGGAGGGGCTGGTCAGGGCCACCAAGGTTTATTAGTGCCCTCAGGGCCCTGACAGGGATGAGAAGAGACTCCTTGACAGCACTTTTGGGATTAGCAGCTCCCTGACTGGAAGCTTTGGGTGAGGAGGGACCATTGAGAGGTGAGATATGAACTGATCTGTTCCACAGGGAATGAGGAGGAACCGGCAAGTTTGAATGTTCAAACTGTCACTTCACTGGAGAAGTTGCTTTTGCTTTTCCAAAATTACACGCTTGAAAATCTTTCCAAATTGGGCAGCCAAGAGTAAAGGCACCCAGAGTCACCAGTTGCTTTGGAAAGCTGGCACTGTAGTGGAAAGTGCTGCATTCACCTGTGCAAGTCACACTGGGCAGTAAAAGATGCTGCCTGGAGCTGTTTGCGCATGGTCCTATGTGCTCGTGCAGGTTTCCTCAGTTACTCTTGCATTACCCTTATGACTGTTGCTATTAATTACTGAAAAAAGGAAGGGCCTGATTATGTCAGGACAGAGAGGTGAAGGAGAATTCCAAGTTGGACAAAACCCTTCTCCCTTCTCTTGAAGGCAGACTGTAAAGACGAGGGGGCATTTCCCAAGCTTCCATGTCTTCCTTACAGCTGTAGCTGAGGAGAACCTTTAAGAAGTGAACACAAGAGAAGACAGAACATGGCTCTCTTGGAAAGAAGGGAATGACGTGAACCATTCATGGCATCTACCTCTAATTTGATGTGACAACAGAGCACTCTAAGCACTGTCTCAAAAAACCAACTATAGGTAAAATGTCTGCTTCCATCTCCCCCAAGCCGTCCCCTTGAGCTACAGCAGAGATATGCCTACCAACTCACCAACTGTGTCATGTCTGGCAGAAGGGTCTGTTCTTAAAAGTGTCTAAGACCGCTGAAAATGAACTTCAGTAATGGCTCAAAAAGTGAAAACTCAGCTCTTCTACCTGCTCATTTCAGGCTGGCAAGTCAAGAGAAAGCCATTGTGGCCAACTCTGCTGAGCCTTTGGCCAAAGCAGGGGCAATTGTGCCCCCAAGCTCCCCCCATCTGGCTGGTGCCGACCAGGTGCCGCCATTCAGGGTGCTGCTGGTGCTGAGCCCGCTCTGGTGCTGTTTCTGTGGGGTCCAGAGCTGCCAGGGCAGCAGCGACTCTGCAGCCCTGCTGGAGGAGACATGGCCACCCTCCCCATGCTGGCAGCAGCTCTGCGGGCACAGAGCTCTGGGTTAGGGGGCCTCGGTCACAGCACCGTGGCCTGGGCAGCCGCCAGGGCCCGGGCTGGCCGCCAGCCCTGCCTCTGCCCCTGCCCCTTATTGCCAGCACCCAGTGCAGTGCCCGGGCAGCTGCCCCCTTTTCTCCCTGTCCCCAGACAGCCCAGCCTGGGCACTTCCGGGATGTGCACACCCTCCTGCTGGGGTGGTGTCCCAGCCTCGAGGGCTTCTGCCAAAGGCCTGGGAGACACTTTGGGGAAGTGCCAGAGCAGCCTGGAGCCAGGAACAAGGCGGCTGCCTGGGGGCTGCTTGTGGCACCTGACACCAAATTCCTCAGGAAGTCCCACTGCCCCAGCTCCTCAGGGGCCTCCTGTTCTCTTGTAGCCTCCTGCCACCCACTCCATCACACATCGCCCTGCTTCCTTCCCACTGCCTCGTCCCGTCGGGGCTCACACAGCCCCTCATCCATTTGTGGCCCCGTCTCCTCAGGGTCTGCCCCAGCTTGGCCGAGCTGCACGGCAGCAGCGCCGCAGCCCCACAGCAGCTCCAGAGGAGCCCCATCCAGAGGCACCTCGGAGCCCTCAGCAACGCAGGCAGCAGCACACGGGCAGGAGGACACGGATGGCGCTTCCTGCTCGGCACAGGGCTTGTGGCCATCTCCAGGCACCTGCCCGGCCGCTCTGTCGGCAGCACAAAGGCTTCAGCGCAAACGCCAAAGGCCGAGGGGCTTCTGGCCGTTTTCCCTGCGGCACTGCACACCTGGGCAGCTGGCTGAGCACAAGCACCCTTTTGCCCCTTCAGGGCCTCACGACCCCTCAGCCTGCTGTGCTGCTGAGCACAAGCACCCTTTTCAACCTTTCCTGCCTCTTGCCCTGCAGACCCTGGGCAGCAAAGAAAAGATCCTGGCAGTCTGTGTATCGTAACACATTCTGTCATTTATTTACTTACAAGAATCTATAATATACGCTAAGATAGATAATAACACATACTCTATAATTTATTTATCTAAAACACAGAAAAAAAAGCGAAAAGAAGAATAATCTTAAAGAAAAGGAAAATTTCCCTTGGCTCAGGCTGCCCTAGCAACGAGAGCCTCCCCAGATCAGCTCTCCCCAGAGCTCCTGCAGTGCAGCCAGCTGAGCCCCCACAGACGAGGCCGAGTCCTCCGTGCCCTGCGCAGCTGATCTTGCAGCCTCTGGAAGATGGAATACCGGCCACGCTGGATGGCCTGGAGGACACGCAGTGTGTCCAGAGCCAGCTCTGACACGGCACCACTGCTCGTGTCCTCCGTCAGCCGTTCCAGGGCTGCAAGAGAGAGGAGCGGAGCCACGGTCAGAAGCTGCATCTGCGGGGAGCCGAGGAGAGCCCCCTGCAAGGGCCCTCCCAGCCGGCTCTTGCTATTAAGCCAGGAGGAAGCAGGGACCCAGGAGATCAGCCCAAAGCTGCCGGCCACGAATGGCACACGTGGCCCTGAAATCTCAGTGTGCTCTGCCCACGGGAGCTGCAAGCCCTGCTCCGCAGCCCCGGGGGAAGGGCTTGCAGCTCTCCCCGCGCCAGCCCCCGCTGCCCTCACTCACCACTGCAGATCAGCTGGAGCTCTTGCTGCTGCCCCCTCAGGTGCCGCCCGGCCATCCCTGTGAACACAGAGCCTGTCACGGCCCCAGTGGCACAGCTCACTGCCAGCGGTGCTGCCGGCGCTGTGGCCACACGGCCTGCTGGCCCGGCAGGGCTCAGCCCGGGCCCTGGCCGCACGCTGCCGCCCAAGGGCACGGCTGCCAGAGGGCGGCAGCAGCGCCGAGGCCAGCCGGGGCTCCACGGCGCCGGGCCCGGCCAGCACTGCCGGGGCAGCAGGCGGGGCTGGGGCCGAGCTGCGGCGGGCCGGGGAGGGAGCCCGGGCTCGTGGCTCACCCATGAACCTGATGGCCGCCTCTCGCAGGGGCTCCTGTGGGCTCTGCAGGTAGCGCAGGGCCTGGCGCAGGTGCTCGGCCGCTCTGCTCCTGTCCTCTGCCAGCTGGAGAGAGCGGCGGGAGGGAAGGAAGGGTTGGCGCGGGCTCAGCCCCTCGGCCGGGCGCTGCCTGCGCCCAGCCCCGGCCTCCCCTGCCCGCACAGCCCTGAGGCGCGGCCAGCAGCCGCTGGCGCCGGGCTCCCGAGGGGAGGGGCAGAGGGCCGGCTGCTGCCCGAGGAGCCGCGGTGCCGGCCCGCCCTGCAACCCCGCCGGGACGGGGCTCCAAGAGCACCCAGCTCGGGCCCACGTGAGCCTGGAGAAGAGCCCGCGTGGCCTCTGGTTGCAGCAGCGGGCAGGGGCAAAGCTGCCAGGCCCCGCACACAGCACCGCCCTCTGGGAGCCTTCTCCAGGCTGAGGCTGGGCATTCTCGGTCATCCTTACCAGGCACTTGCTGAACTTCCACAGTTTCTCCTCCTTCACCAGCTTTTTGAGATCCCTCCTCTTCATGAACTTGACCGCACAAAGCAGCGTTTCCCGAGAAGCCTGGAGAGCAGCAGAGATGTGGAGATGGCCCCAGAGCCCGGGGCATGGGACCTGCGTCCCTGTGCCATGGCCTGGAGGAGGCTGCGGTCCAGCAGGCGCAGGGCAGGAGGCAGCCCAGCCCCCTCGCAGGGGGACAGCAGCAGCCCACGAGTCCTCACCTCTGCCACATGCTGATTCTCATCATGGCAGTGGAAGAGCAGTGGAAGCAGGCTCTGGTGCAGAGGGCTTTCCAAAGGTTTTTCTCTCTGTTCCAAAACCTCCATCAGGTCTCGGAAGAGTTTTATGGAGAGCAGCTGTACCTGGCTATTCTCCTATATGAAATAAAAGGAAAAAATACCTCAGCATTGGCTCCTCCAGGCCCCCCTGGGCACAGGCCTGGAAGTGCACAGGGCACACATTTTCCAGGCAGCACTCAGTGGCTGTGGCTGGGGGCACAGAGCCTTACATGGTCAAAGAGTGGCAGGAGCGCCTCAGCCAGCTGCAGGGCAATGAAGGTTGACATCAGGATGTATTTGTGCCGGAATATAAAGCTGAGTGTCATCCCAGCTATCTCTGCATCATTGTCCCACAGTAGGTCCATGAGGCTTTCAGACAAGCTCCACATTCTTTCGTCCTGTGCGGAACACAAGTCTGTGAAACCCCACCCCGCAGCCGCAGGGCCCAGAGGCCAAAGGCCTGTCCCAAAGCACTCGGGCAGCTGAAGTGGGAGGCAGGAGAGCTGGGAGCAGCTGCCCCAGCGCCCAAAGCCCAGGCAAGGCCAAGCGACTGCGTTCCCAGTGCAGCTTCAGCCACTGCCCCCTTCTCACCATTGAGGGATCATCAATGAGCTCGAGAAGGGCCCTGAGCGCCAGGCGACGCCTCTCCCTGCACTCGCTCTGCAGGTACCTTGATGAGACCTTCATAACACTCTCACCACATTCACTCAAATCCAGGCACTCGAGGACCTGAAAGACACAGGGCAGTGAGAGGGAGCCCAGCCAGAAGGAGCCCAGAGCCACACAGGGCTGTGCCCGGGCAGCAGCAATGGGCACGGGCACCGTCCCAGGTGGCTGTGGTGACGAGAGGGCAGGGAGCTGGGAGGCAGCTGAGTGAGGCAGCGCTGGACACCCGGCTCACCTCCACAAGGAATGCCAGGGCGGGCAGATCCCAGTGTGGCTCCAATGTGCTGAGGAGCCCAAGGAGGTGGAGTGCAATACTAAAACACAAGCGAGGACAAGCATGGCGCATCTCCCTAGGAGGGCGAAAAAGAGACCAGGAACCTGAGCAAATCTCTCCAAGGACAGGCTCACAGAGCCTGGTGGTCTTTCACCACCATCCTGCAAAGGCACCTGGGCCTTTTAGGAGGTGTCTCCCCCAGGGCTCTCTCCCCTCCCAGCCTTCTCCAGTCAGCTTTGCCGTCCCTCAGTGACAAGGCTCTGTGTCCCAGGGCCACGGGGATTGTGTGGGACACCCTGGGAACAGAGCACAAATGCCAGGAGCAGTGGGCAGAAGGGGAGTCTCACCTGGCCAGCAGACCCACGGCATAGTGGCGGGTGTCAGCGCAGAGCAGCGTGTCCCAGCAACGCTTGCGTTCCATTGACATCACCACATCCTTGTGCTGCTTTCGGTAGAGCAGGGCCTTCAGGGTCTGCACTGCAAACCTGTGTGCAGAGCAAAGCCCAGGTCACACTGGCAGCACTGGCTCTTTCCCAGGCCACGTGCCAGGGACAGGAGGGCTGGGATGGAGCACCTGTTTGGGCTGGTGGCAAGGCCGTGCTCTTCCTGGCATCTCTTCCAGAAGGTATTGACCTCCTCTGGCATCTCTTCTGTGCTGAAAAACACTTGGAAGAGCAGATGCACAAAGAGGCGGGGAAAATATGCCGTCACTACACGTGAGACACGGGGCTCCTGGAGCATCTTCCACATCACCACAGTTGCCTGCAAAGGACAAAGCCCCCCTGAGACAGTGCTCAGTGCCAAGGTGTCCGTGTGGCAGGGCCCAAGCTTGGCAGGGAGAAGCCCAGAGAGATGCAGGGGGAGCACGGGGCCTTGCAGGCCTGAAGCTGCCACTGGGCAAGGTCTCGGGCCAGCACCTGAGGCAGAGAGATGCACTGGGGGAAGCAGGAAACAGAGCTGCTGGAGAGGCGGCCTTGGGGCCAGCAAAGGCCAGTTGCAGAAACTCACAGCCAGGGCAAAGACACCCGTTTTGTCCCCATCCGAGGTGCACATGCTGTGCTCTGGCCAGCTCCCCAGCACATCCAGGAGTATCAGCAGCGCCGGCTCCGAGGTCCTGGGCGAGCACATGATGCTCTTCCACATGGTCAAAGCAGCTCTGTGGGGTTAGAGCTCTGTCTCAGGGGGCTCTCAGACACAGTACGGGGCCTGGGCAGCAGTGGGGATCTGAGCTGGCTTCCAGCTCTGCCTCTGCCCACTGGCCCTCACCAGCAGCACCCAGGCAGCCCAGCCCTGTGGGGACAGTCCCCTGAGGGGTGGCAAGGGAGCATGGCAGCAGGCTCGGGGGCTGACGTGCAAGGGCTGGCAAAGAGAGCAGCCAGAGGGCCCTGGAACTCTCTGTTGGTCAGACACCTGTGACAGGCTGTACAGGCTGATGGGCTGGGGAGCCCTGAGCCCTCTGGGCAGGTGGGCCCCATACCTGTCACAGGATGGGGACACACGCAGGAGCGTCATGACTACATCAGCGGGCTGTGCTTCAGTGAGATCCAGCAGGGTCCTGTTCAGCCTGTGCTCAGCAAACTGATTGGCCAGGAGCCACTGGTGGATGTACCTGACCAGGGCGGGCACCTGGAGAAGGCACAGGGAGACTTGGAAAGCTGCCAGAGGGAGGAATGTCCCCAGCTTCCCCAGAGAAGTGCTGCCCTTCCCACCACACTGCCATGGCCTCAAAGGTTTCCAGTGACCAGCAGGCGTGGCTTGGGAGGCCAAGCAATTCCTGGGAGGATCAAACCTGGCCACAGGCTGCTTACTTGCTTTGGATTGGAAAAGCCCTCCTCTACGAGCATATCCAGAAGGGCAGCACTGGTCTTGGTTTGGAAGATGTGCGAATATGCTCTGAGCCCAGTGCCCATGGGGCTGGTCTCTTCTTCCCGAATTCTCTTCATGAATTTGCAAACCAGCTGTAGGAGAAGGGCAGGAAGCCAGGGATTTTGCACCGAATGCTCCAAGTGCGGTGACAGCAGGCCCAGCCCAGGTGGGGATGGCTGCAGGTACCTGCGCTGTTCTGTGGAAGAGGCCACGGGCGGGGTCCTGCTCTTGTGTGCGCTCCAGGGCTGCACCTGGCAAAGAGCGAGCGCAGGCAGAGCTGAGGGGCTGCGGGAGAGGCCGGAGAACAGAGCCCAGCCCTGCGCTCCCCAGGCAGGGACAGCCCTGGGATGCCCCAGGGGATGGAGCACGGCCCCTGTGGGGTGTCTGCCCAGCCCCTCTTCCTTCGTGTCCATGGGCATGGCCATTGGGATGGGATGGGATGGGATGGGATGGGATGGGATGGGATGGGATGGGATGGGA
>JAVBXA011499810.1:0-16416 GCA_034781895.1 Psittacara finschi | reverse complement strand
AGAGGAACCACGGAGGGACAAACCTTAACACATTATTAGAGTGTATGAGAAACCAAAGAGGGACAAACCCCAACATATTAAGGTGTCTTAGGAACCAAGAAGGGAGTAACCTTAACACATTATGAGAGTGTGTGAGGAACCATTAAGGGACAAAACGCAACTCATTATGAGACTGTGTGAGGAAACAGTGAGGCATAAACCTCCACTCATTTTTCTGCGTGTGTAGCAAACCAGAGAGAGACAAACCCTAACGTATTACGGTGGTGTGTGAGGAACAATTGAGTGACAAACCAGAACACGTTAAGAGAATGTCAGGAACCAGAGTGAGAGGAGCCTCAAAACATTATGAAAGTGTGACAAACCAGAGAGACGAACCGGAATATGTTAAAAGAGTGTGTGGCGAACCAGTAACGGACAAACCTCAACACATTATGAGAGTGTGTAAGGAACTATTGAGGGACGAACCTCAACACATTACGAAAGTGTGTGACAAACCAAGGATTGACAAACCCCAGGTTATTATGAGGGTGTTTGGGGAACCAGTGAGGGACAAATAGCATATTATAAGAGTGTTTGAAGAACCATTTAGGTACAAAACTCAACACATTATAACGGTGTGAGGAACGATTGAGGGATACACCTCAACACATTATGAGAGTGTTTGGTAAATCAGAGAGGGACAAACCCCAACATATCATGAGGGTGTGTGAGGAGCCAGGAAGGGATATTATGGGAGTGCATGAGGAAAAAGTTAGGGACAAATCTCAACACACAGAGTGTGTGAGTAACGATTGAAACAAAAACAGCACATTATGTGAGTGTGTGAAAAACCAGTGAGGGAGAAACCTTAACACATTAGAGAGGGACAAATTCCAACCCATTATGTGGGTGTGTGAGGAACCAACACCTTATGATGTCTCGCTGAGGGACAAGCCTCAATACATTCTGAGAGTGTATGACGAACCAGCGAAAGGCAAAGCTGAACACATTATGAGAGTGTTTGAGATACCAGTGAGATACAAACCTCAACACAATATGAGAGTGTTTGAGGAACCACTGAGGGA
Organism: Psittacara finschi; assembly: GCA_034781895.1. Lineage (NCBI taxonomy): Eukaryota > Metazoa > Chordata > Aves > Psittaciformes > Psittacidae > Psittacara > Psittacara finschi. The sequence continues at coordinate 15,352 of JAVBXA011499810.1, read as the reverse complement.
CAAACCTCAACACATTATGAAAATGTGTGAAAAACCAAAGAGAGACGAACCCCAACATATAATGAGAGTGTGAGAGGAATCATCAAGGGACAAGACTCAAAATATTATGAGATTGTGTGAGAAACCAGTGAAGGATAAACCACAGCACATTATGAGAGTGTGTGGTAAACCAGAGAGGGACAAAGGTGTTTGAGGCAGTTGAGTGACAAACCTCAATACATTATGAGAGTGTGTTAGAAACCAGTGTGGGATGAACCTCAAAACATTATGAAAGTGTGTGACAAAACATAAAGGGACCAACCACATGTTAAAAAAGTGTGTGGGGATCTAGTGAGGGACAGACCTCAACAAATTATGAGAGTGTGTGATTAAAATTTGAGGGACATACCTCAACACATTATATCCCGTTAAGGGATAAACCTCACCACGTTATGAAAGTGTGTGACAAACCAAAGATGGATAAACACCAAGTTATTATGAGGGTGTTTGGGAAAACAATGAGGAACAAACCCCAACACAGGAGAGTGTTTGAGGAACAAAACAACATATTATGTGAGTGTGTGACGAGCCATTGAGGGATAAACTTGAACACATTATGAGAGTTTGTGTTAAAACTAGAGAGACACAAACTCCAACCTATTCTAAGGGTGTGAGGATCCAGGGAGGGAGTAACTTCAACACATTATGAAAGTGTGTGAGGAAAGAGTGAGGGAAAAACCTCAACACATTATAAGGGTGTATGAGTAAGCAGTGAAGGATAAACCTCAACACGTTGTGTGAAGGTGTGAGAAACCAGTGAGGGAGAAACCCCAACACATAATGAAAATATGTAAGAAATCAGAGATAAACCAATGAGGGTGCAACCTCAACATATCATAATAGTGTGTCAGAATGAAGTGAGGGAGAATCTTCAACAAATCATGAAAATGTTTGACAAACTAAAAAGAGAAAAATCCCATATTATGAGAGTGTGTGGGGAGACAGCGATGAATAAACCTCAACACATTATGAGAGTGTGTCAGGAACCATTGAGGGACAAAATTCAGCACATTATGAGGGTGTGAGAAATAAACCACAACATATTATGAGAGTGTGTGATAAACTAGAGAGGGCCAACCCCAGCTTATTACGAGAGTTTGTGAGGAACCATGAGGGTATGTGAGATATCAGTGAGGGAGAAGCTTCAACCAACCTCAACACATTATGGGTGTGTGTGAGGAACCAGTGAAGGACAAACATCAAAACATTTTGAGTGTGATTAACATTTGAGGGAAAACCACAACACATTATAAGTGTGTGTAAGGAATCATTGAGGGACAAACCTCAACACATTATGAGAGTGTGTGAGGAACCATTAAGGGATAAACCTCAACACAATATGAGGGACAAACCGCTGCATATTATAAGGGTGTGTGAGGATCCGGGGAGGGAGTAACTTCAACACATTATGAAAGTGTGTGAGGAAAGAGTGAGGGAGAAACCTCGAGGGAAAAACCTCAACACATTACGAGGGTGTGTGAGTGGCCAGTGAAGGACAAACCTCAACGCATTAAGCGAGTGTGTGAAAAACCAGTGACGGAGAAACCCCAGCACATAATGTAAATGTGTAACAAACCAGAGAGAGACAAACCCAAACATATCATGAGGGTGTGTGAAAACAAACGAGGGTAAAACCTCAACATATCACGATAGTGTGTCAAAATGCAGTGAGGGAGAATCCTAAAACATATCATGTAAATGTTTAGCATACTAGAGAGAGAAAAATACCAACATATTATGAGGGTGTGTGGGGAGCTCGTTAGGAACAAACAACACATTATGAGAGTTTGTCAGAAACCATTGAGGAACAAAGTTCAACACATTATGAGGGTGTTTGACGAACCAGTGAGAAATAAACCTCAACACATCATGAGAGTGTGTGGTAAACCAGAGAGGGGCTTGTGAGGAACCAATGAGCGACAAACCCCAACATATTATGAAGTTGTGTGAGATATCAGTGAGGGAGAAACTTCAAAACACTATGAGAGTGCGTAAGGAACTAGTGGGAGACTAACCTCACCACATTATGAGTGTGTATGGGGAACCAGTGAAAGACAAACAACACATTGTGAGAGTGTGTGATTAACATTTGAGGGACAAACCTCAACACATTATAAGAGTGTGTAAGGAACCATTGAGGGACAAACCTCAACACATTACGAAAGTGTGTGACAAACCAAAGATGGACAAACACAAAGATATTGTGAGGGTGTTTGGGGAAACAGTGAGGGACAAACCCCGCCACATTAGGAGATTGTTTGAGAAACCATTTAGTACAAAACTCAACACATTATGAGAGTGTGTGAGGAACCATTGAGGGATAAACCTCAACACATTATGCGAGTGTGTGGTAAACCAGAGAGGGACAAACCCCAGCATATTATTAGGGTGTGTGAAGGAAAAAGTGAGGGAAAAACCTCAACACATTACAAGGGTATGTGAGTAACCATTGAAGGACAAACCTCAACACATTATGCGAGTGTGTGAAAAACCAGTGAGGGAGAAATCCCAAAACATAATGTAAATGTGTAACAAACCAGAGAGAGACAAACTCTAACATACCATGAGGGTGTGTGGGGAACCAATGAGGGTAAAACTTCAACATATCATAATAGTGTGTCAGAATGCAGTGGGGGAGAGTCCTCAACACATGAAAATGTTTGGTGAACTAGGAGAAAAATCCCAACATATTATGAGGATGTGTGGGGAGCCCGCGAGGAACAAACCTCAACATATTATGAGAGTGTTTCAGGAACCATTGAGGGACAAAATTCAACACATTATAAGGGTGTGTGAAAAACTAGTGAGAAATAAACCCCAACATATTACGAGAGTTTGTGAGCGACAAACCCCAACATTTTAAACACAATACATGAAGCTAGTCCATACAGCCTTTTAAGTTGGTTACAGCAACTAAAATTGTTGGAATTGTCGAAAAGATCTCTAGATGTCATTTGGCGTGATTTTGGATGTTTAGTGTTGAAAGTCCAAAAAGATCAGATATAAAAAGTTAAATATGACGATTTGAGACCCTTATGGAGGCAACATATGAAGCTAGTCATTACAGTGTGTTCAGATTGTTATAATGACTAAAGTTGTTGTAATAGTCGAGAAATTTCTATAGAGATTATCTTTGTGTGAATAGGGATGTGTACTAAAAAAGATCTGAGAAGAAATTGGAAGCTATCATCTATGTCGGTTATTTCAATGTAACAAACATATAATTTAGACATCATTTGAAGTAGTCATTACATTCTGTTAAGTTGGTTATAAAGAATGTCGAGAAGGTTACAGGTCATTAGGTGTGAGTTTGGATATTTACCGGACAACAGAAAAAATAAGTAAAACCGTTATCAGTTTTGTAATGACGATTTGTGAATTCTTGAAAAGGGTCGAAGCACGTGTTTAATATTACTTGAAAAATTAATGAAAACAATCTCGAGAGGATCTGAAACGTTAAATAGGACGTTCCAGACTCTTTTAGAGACAGCATATGAAGTTAGTCATTACAGTCTCTTAAGTTGGTTATAACCACTATGATTGTTGGAAGTCAAAAAAGTTCTCTACAGGTCTGATTCTGGATGTTTACCAAAGTTAGTAAATCGATCATTTATGCTGTTTATTACAATCTAATACATTTGTAATGGAGACTACATATGAAGATAGTTATTACAGTCCTTAAAATTGGTTATAAGGACTTAAGTTGTTTGAATAGTCATTTCGTGTGATTTTGGATGTTTACTGATGAAGCTCTGAGAACTAAAGACGATTGTCTATGACAATCTAACACGCTTGTAATCACGATTTGAGAAATCGTGAAAAGGGTCCAAGCATGTGTTTAATATTAATTGAAATATTAAAGAAAAAATTCTGAAACACAACTTCACATGATCTGAAAAGTTGAATATGATGATCTGAGACTGTAACAGAGACAACATAAAGAGTTAGTCATTACCGTCTTTAATGCTGCTTATGACGACTAGAATTGTAGAAATAATCTAGAAGGTTCTGTAGAGGTCATTTGGTGTGATTTTGGATGTTTATTGATGAACCTCTGATAAGATAATGAAAACGTTAATCTATGTTGGTTATTACGATCGAACACACATTTAATGGAGGCAAGTTAAGTTGGATGTAACGAGTACTGTTGTTGGAATTAGGATTTAGGTTCTATAGAGGTAATTCTTGTGTGATTATTCATATGTTCTTTTGAAACTCCGAAAAGTTATCAAAAAGGTTCATTTATGTCGGTTATTTCGATCTAACGAACTTGTAATGGAGACAACATATGAACATATTAGTTGGTTATAACGACTAAAGTTGATGTAATTTTCGAGATGGTTATAGGAGGTCAATTGATGTGATTTTGGATTTTTACCGGTGACATTATGAGAAATAATTAAAAATGATTAAGGTTGGTTATATCGATCTAAAAACTTGCAGTGAGGATTTGAAAATCCTTGAAAACGGTTTAAACATGTGTTTAATATTACCTGAAAACGATCTTAAAAAGACGAGAGGATCTGAAAAGTTGAATGTGTTGATTTAAAACTCTTATAAAGACAGCATATGAAGTTGGTTATAACGACTGAAATTTTTGATAGTCGAAAAGTTTTCTAGAGGACATTTGGTATGATTTTGGAATTTTACTGATGAAGCTCTGAGAAGTTAGAAGAAACGATCATTTATGTCGGTAATTTCGATCTAATAAATTTGTATTGGCGACAACAGCCTATTAAGTTGGTTATAACGACAAAAGTTGGAACTATCGAAAAGACTACGGGTCATTTGGTGTGACTTTGAATGTTTACAGATGACACTGAAAAGTAAGTAAAAACGATCATTAAAGTCGATTTTTTACTTGTAATGACGATATGAGAAACCTTGAAATATTAATGAAAACGATCTTAGAAAATCTTGAAAGGATCTGAAAACTTGAATATGACGACTTGATATACTTTGAGATACAACATACGAAGTTAGTGAAGTTGGTTATAGTTTTTTTCTTTTGCAATCATGGATATGTACTAATGAAGTTCTGAGAAGTTATCAAAAACTATCATTTATGTCGGTTGTTTCAATGTAACAAACTTGTAATGGAGAAAATATGAAGTTAGCCAATACATTCTCTTAATTTGGTTATAATGACTAAAGCTGTTGAAATTGTCAAGAAGGTTCTATAGAGATCATTTCGTGTGTCATAGGATGTTTTCCCAAGAAATAAGTGAACACGATCATTTAAGTTGGTTATGACGATCTAACACACTTGTAATGAAGATTTCAGGATTCTTGAAAAGAGTCAAAACATGTTTGAGATGTCGAGATGGTTTTACAGAGGTCATTTGATGTGATTCAGGATGTTTACCAAAGACATGATTATCTAATTTGGTTATGACGATCTATCACACTTGTAATGACGATTTGAAAAATCATGAGTGGTCGAAGTATGTGTTTCATAATTACGAGAAAATAATAAAAACTATCATAAGACCTACTTAAGATGATCTAAAAATTTGAATATGAAGATTTGAGCCCCCTAAAGAGAAAACATATAAAGTTTGTCAATAAAATATTTCAAGTTGGTTATAACGAGTAAAATATTTGGAATTGTCGAGAAGGTTATTTTGGACGTTTACTTTTGAAGCTGTAAAGAAGTTACTAAAACAATCATTTATGTTGGATATTACAATCTAATGCAATTTTAATGGAGACAATGTATGGTTAGCCAATAAAGTCTTTTAAGATGGTTATAACGACTAAGATTGTTTGTATAGTCGAGAAGGTGTAATTTCAGATGTTTACTGATAAAGCTATAAGAAGTTAGTAAAAACGATCATTTATGTTGCGTATTACAATCTAACACACTTGTAATTTAGATTACATATTACTGTATATTAAACTGGTTTTAACGACTAAAGGTTTCTAAGGAGGTTATTTTTCCGTGATCATGGATATGGATATGGATATGAGAAGTTATCAAAAACGATCATTCATGTCGGTTATTTCGACCTAACAGAGAGTGTATGGTAAACCAGAGAGGGCCAAACCCAGCTTATTACGAAAGTTTGTGAGGAACCATGAGGGTATGTGACATATCTGTGAGGGAGAAACTTCAAATAAGTGAACACGATCATTTAAGTTGGTTATGACGATCTAACACATTTGTAATGAAGATTTGAGGATTCTTGAAAAGAGTCAAAACATGTTTGAATTAATGAAAACGATCTTAAAAAAAAAAACTTGAAAGAAGCTGAAAAGTTGAGTATGAAGATTTGAAACTTATAGAGACAACATTACGGCCTTCTCAGTTCGTTGTATCAACAAAAGTTTTTGGAATAGTAGAAAACGTTCTCTAGAAGTCATTTGGTATAATATTTGATGTTTACCTATGAAGCTCAACGAACATTCATGAAATAATCATTACAGTCCATCAAGGTGGTTATAACAACTTAATTTGTTTAAATAATAGAGAGGTTTTTAAAGAGCTCATTTTGTGAGGTTTTATTTATATTTACCGATGAAGCTCTGAGAAGTTAGTAAAGACAGTCATTTAAGTCTATGACTAAATAACAAACTTGCAATGAGGATTTGAAAAATCATGAGTCAAAGCATGTGTTTGATGATATTTAAAAAAATAATGGAAATGATCTTAAAAACATCTTGAGGGAATATGAAAAGTTAAAGATATAAGGATTGAGACTCTGAGACAATATATTAAGTTAGTCATTAGTCTTTTAAGTTGGTTATAACGACGAAAATTGTTGGAATAATCGAGAAGGATCTCCAGAGGTCATTTGGTGTGATTTTACTAATGAAGCTCCGATAAATTGATTATACTGATCATTTATGTTGATTATTACGATCTAACACACTTGTAATGGATGCAAAATATGAAGTTATTCATTACCATGTGTTAAGTTAGTTATAACGACGAGAGTTGGAATTGTCGAGATGGTTTTACAGAGGTCATTTCGTGTGATGTTTACCAAAGACACGATCATCTAATTCGGTTATGACGATCTATCACACTTGTAATGACGATCTGAGAAATCATGAAAGTGGTCGAAGCATGTGTTTCATATTACGAAAAAATAATAAAAACTAACTTAAGATGATCTAAAAATTTGAATATGAGGATTTGAGACCCACTAGAGTTTGCCAATAAAGTTTGTCAATAAGACGTTTTAAGTTGCTTATAACGACTAAAATATTTGGAACTGTGGAAAAGGTTCTCTAAAGGTTATTTGGTGTGATTTTGGATGTTTACTGTTGAAGCTCTAAAGACGTTACTAAAACAATCATTTATGTTGGTTATTACAATCTAAGACAATTCTAATGGAGACAATATACGGTTAGCCATTAAAGTCTTCTAAGATGGTTATAACGAGGAGGTGTGATTTTAGATGTTTACTTATAAAGCTCTAAGAAGTTGTTTATTACACTCTAACACACTTGTAATTTAGACGACATATTACTGTCTGTTAAATTGGTTTTAATGAATAAAGTGTCTGGAATAGTCAATAAGGTTCTATAGAGGTAATTTTTGCGTGATTATGGATATGAGAAGTTATCAAAAACGATCATTTATGTCGGTTATTTCGACCTAACAGATTTGTAATGGAGACAACATATGAAGTTAGTCATATTACAAGAGGTCATTTGGTGTGATTTTGGATGTTTACCGGACACCCTGAGAAATAATCAAACACGTTCATGACGATCTATCACACTTGAAAAATGAAGGAAAATCATATTAAAAACAATTTGAGTGGACCTGAAAACTTGACTATAACAACCAAAATTGTCTGAATAGTTGAAAAAGCTTCCTAGATGTCATTTTGGATGTTTACTGATGAAGCTCCTAGAAGATAGTGAAAACGATCACTTATTTTCCCTACAACTTGTAACCGAGACAACATATGAAGTTAGTCATTACAGTCTCTAATGTTGGTTGTAACGACTAAAGTTGTTGGAATAGTCGAAAAGTTTCTATAGTGATCAATTTGTGTAATTTTGGATTTTTACTGTTGAAGCTTTGAGAAGTTTTAACACGACTTATGGTGACGATTTGAGAAATCAATGTCGAAGCGTGTGTTTAATACTACTTGATAAACTAATAAAAACATCCTGAAGAACAACTTGAGAGCAACTGAAAAGTTGAATATGATTTGAAACCCTTATAGAGACAACATATGAAGTTAATCATTTGGTGTGATTATGGCTATCTACTGAGCTCTTCTGTTTGTAAAACCGTTCATTTATCTCGGTTACTACGATCGAACACACTTTTAACGGAGACAACATATGTTATAGTCTTGTAAGTTGTTGGAATTGAGGATAAGGTTCTATAGAGTTCATTTCTGTGTGAATACCTGAGCGAACTAACGAAGTTCTAAGAAGTTATAAAATAAAGATGTACAAACTTGTAATGGAGACAATATATGAAGTCAGTAATTACAATCTGGTAAGTTGATTATAACGACTAAAGTTGTTGGAATTTTGGAAAATATTCTACAGAGGTCATTTGGTGTGATTTTGGATGTTTATCGTAGAAACTATGAGAATTAAGTAAACACAATCATTTAAGTCTATTGTGACGATCTAACACACTTGGGATGATCATTTGAGAAATCATGAAAAGGGCCGAAACATGTGCTTATTATTACTTGAAAATTCATAAAAAAGATCTTAACAGCATAAGAAGATATAAAAGGTTGAATATGATATCAAACACTTACAGACAACATACAATTTCAGTTGACTAGTATTGTTGGAATATTCGAGAAGGTTCTCTAGACGTCATTTGGTGTGATTTTGGATGTTTACTGAAGCTTTGAAAAATTACTTATAACGATCACTTACGTAGGTCATTACGATCTAACAAACGTTTCGTGGAGATAATATATGAAGTTAGTCATTAAAGTTGGTTATAAAAAGAGTTGTTGGAATTGTCGAGATGGTTATACAGAGATCATTTGATGTAATTTGGTGTGATTTTGGATGTTTATCGAAGACGCTCTGAGAAATAAGTAAACACAATCATCTATGATGATTTGAAAAATCATGAAAGTGATCTAAGCATGTTTTTAATATTACATGAAAACTAATGAAAGCTATCTTAAAAACTACTTGAGAGGATCTAAAGAATTGAATATGATGATTTGAGAACCTTATGAAAGTTACTACATTCTTTTAAGTTGGTTATAAAGACTTAAATATTTGAAATAGTCGAGAAGGTTCTCTGGAGGTCACTTGGTGCAATTTTGAATGTTTTACTGTTGAAGCTCAAAGACTTTAGTAAAACGAATATTTATGTTGGTTATTAGGAGAGGATATAAAAAGTTGAATATGACGATTTGAGACACTTGCGGAGACAGCATATGAAGCTAGTCATTACAGTCTGTTATGATTGTTATAATGGCTAAAGTTGTTGTAATATCCGATAAGGTTCTACAGAGGTCATTTTTGCGTGATTACGGATGTGTATTAATGAAGCACTGAGAAGTTATCAAAAACATTTATGTCGGTTATTTCAATGTAACAAACTTGTAATTTAGACAACATAGAAAATTAGTCATGACGGTTATTTCAATGTAACAAACTTGTAATTTAGACAACATAGAAAATTAGTCATTACATTCTGTTAAGTTCGTTATAACGACTGAAGCTGTTGGAATTGTCGAGAAAGTTACAGGAGATCATTTGGTTTGATTTTAGATATTTACCGGACACTGAGAGATGAGTAAAAACAGTTATTTGTCAGTTTTGACGATTTAACACACGTGTTGACGATTTGATAATTTTTGAAAAACGTCGTAGCATTTCTCTTATACAACTTGAAGAATTAATGAAAACGATCTTCAGAAGACTTGAGACAACATATTAAATTCTTTTAAGTTTGTTGTAACGACTAAAATTAATGGAAAAGTCGAAAAGGTGTGATTTTGGACTTTTACTGGTTAGTAAAAACAATCACACGTTATTTATTACGATCTAATGTACTTGTGATTGAGACGTCATATGAAGATAGTCATTAAGTTCTTGAAATTGGTTAAAACAATTCAAGTCGAGAAGTTTGAAAAGAGCTTATTTTGTGATTTTGGATGTACACTGAAGCTCTGAGAAGCTCGAAAAGAAATGAATTAATGAAAATGTTCTGAAAAACAACTTGAGATGCTCTGAAAAGTTGAATATGATGATTTTAGAGGGTAACAGAGACAACATATAAAGATAGTCATTACAGTCTCTTAAGCTGCTTATAACAACTAAAATTGTTGAAATAATCGAGAAATTTTTCTAGAGGTATTTTGGTGTGACTTTGGATGTTTATTAATGAATTTCTGATAAGATAGTGAAAACGTTAATTTACATGTTATTACGATCGAACATATAAAAAGTTAGTCATTACAGTCTGTTAAGTTGGATATAACGACAAAAGTTGTTGGAATAGTCAGTAAGGTCCTATACAAATAAATTATTTGTAAATATGCATGTGTACTAATGAAACTCAGAGAAGTTACTAAAAACAATTATCTATGTTGTTTATTTTGATATAACAAACATGTAATGGAGATTACATATGAAGTTTAGTCATTGTAGTCTGTTAAATTGGTTATAACGACTAAAGTTGTAATTTTCGTGAAGGTTATACGAGTTCATTTGCTGTGATTTTTGATGTCTATCGTATACACTATAAGAAATAAAAAAAACAATCATTTAAAATGGCTATGACGATATAACACACTTGTAATGAAGATTTGAGAATTCTGGAAAAGGGTCAAAATATGTTTAATAAATTACTTGAAAAATGAATAAAAACGATCTCAAAATTACTTGAGAGGATCTGAAAAGTTGAATATGACCATTTCAGACTATTATACAGACAACATATGAACGTAGACATTAGAGTCTTTTAAGTTGGTTATAACTACTGAAATTGTTGAAATATTAAAAAAAAAATTCTTTAGAGGTCATTTTGGGTGTTTACTGTCGAAGATCTGAGAAGTAAGGAAAAATGATCATTCATGTTATTTATTACGATCTAACACATTTGCAATGGAGACAACATATGAAGTTGGTTAAAACGACTAAAGTTGTTAGGATAGACGAGGTGTGATTTTCGATTTTTACTGATAAAACTCTAAAAATTTAGTAAAAACGATCTCTTATGTTGCTTATTACAATATATGAAGTTAGTCATTTGAGCCTGCTAAGTTTGTTATAACGACTAAAGTTGAGAGAATAGTCAGTAAGGTTTCAGAGTGGTTATTTTTGTATGATATTGGATATGTACTAATGAAGCTCTGAGATGTTATAAAAAGCTATCAAATATGTCTTTTGTTTTGATCTTACAAATTTGTAATGGAGACAACATATGAAGTTAATCATTACAGTCTGTTTAGCTATAACGACTAGAGTTGTTGGAATTATCGAAAAGATTACAGGTCATTTGGTGTGATTTTGGATGTTTACGGAAGACACTGAGAAATTAGTAAAAGAGATCATTTAAGTCAATTTTTAACGATCTAACACACTTGTAACGATGATTTCAGAAACCTTTAAAAAAGGGTCGAAGCATGTGTTTAATATAACTTGAAAAATAGCGAAAGCAATTTCAAAAAAAATCTTGATTGGATCTAAAAACTTGAATATGATTTGAAACACACTCGGTCTTTTCGGGTGATTTTTGATGTTTACTGATGAAGCTCTGATCATTTAAGCCGGTCATGACGATCCAACACACCTTAAAATGACAATCTGAGAAATCATGAAAAGGGTGGAAGTATGTCTTTGATATTTCTTGAAAACTTAAAAACAACTTGAGAGGATCTGAAAAGCTTAATATTTAACGATTTCAGACCCTTAGAGAGAAAAAATTTAAAAATAGTCATTACAGTCTTTTAAGTTGTTTATAACGACTAAAATTGTTGGAATAATCGAAAAGGTTCTTTAAAGGTCATTTGGTGTGATTTCGAAGACGTTAGTAAACATACCATATATGTTGGTTAATATAATCTAAGATAATTGTAATGGAGACAGCATTAGAATCTTTGAAGGTGGTTATAACGACTAAAATTGTTTGAATAGTTGAGGTGTGATTTCAGATGTACACTCTAAGAAGTTAGTGAAAACTATCATTTATGTAAATTAGACAATATATGACGTTAGTTTTTACAGGCTTTTACGCTGTTGGTACTGTCAAGTAAGATCTTGTGTGATTATGGATATGTACTAATGAAGCTCTGAGAAGTTATTAAAAACGATCATTTAATAAAGATAACATATGAAGTTAGTCATTACAGTCTGCTAAGTTGGTTATGACTAGAGCTTTTGGAATTGTGGAGAAGATTACAAGAGGTCATTTGGTGTGATTTTGGATGTTTATCGTAGACATTATGAAAAATTAGAAAAAACGATCATCTAAGTTGGTTATGAAGACCTAAGAAGATTTAAGAATTCTTGAATAGGGTCAAAACATGTGTTTAAAATTACTTGACAAATTCATGAAAACGATTTAAAAAAAGACTTGAAAGGATCTGAAAACTTGATTATGACGATATTTGACTCTTATAGAGACAACAGTCTTTTAAGTTGGTTATAACCACTGAAATTGTTGGAAGAGTCGAAAAAGTTCTCTAGAGGTCATTTGGTGTTGATTTTGGATGTTTATTGATGAATCTCTGAGAAGTAACAAAAAGAATTATAATTCAAAATCACACCAAATGACCCGTAATTTTTTCGAGTTCCAACATCTATCGTTATAACCAACTTGATAGACTGTAAAGACTACCTCCATATGTTATCGCCATTACAAATGTGTTAGATCGAAATTACCGACATAAATGATCGTTTTTTCTAACTTCTCAGTAAAAATCCAAAATCATACCAAATGTCCTCTATAAAACTTTTTCGACTATTTCAAAAATTTCAGTCGTTATAACCAACTTCATATGCTGTCTTTATAAGAGTTTCAAGTCATCACATTCAACTTTTCAGATCCTCTCGTCTTTTTAAGATCATTTTAATTAATATTAAACACATGTTTAAACCGTTATCAAGGATTTTTTCAAATCCTCATTGCAAGTTTTTTAGATCGATATAAGCAACTTTAATCATTCTTAATTATTTCTCATAATGTCTCCGGTATTGACGATTTGAGAAATCATGAAAGTAGTCGAAGAATATTATTTGAAAAAGATAATAAAAACTATCTTAGTAACTACTTGAGAGGATCTAAAAATTTGAATATGAGACACAGCGTGAGAAGTAGTCATTACAGTCTCTTAAGCTGGTTATAATCACAAATATTTGAAATAGTCGAGAAGGTTCTGTAGAGGTCATTTGTTGTGATTTTGGATGTTTACTGTTGAAGCTCTAAGAGGTGAGGATATAAAAAGTTGAATGCGGCGATTTCAGACACTTAGGGAGACAACATATGAAGCTAGTCATTACAGTCTGTTAAGACTGTTGTAACGACTAAAGTTGTAATAATCAATAAGGTTCTATAGAGGTTATTTTTGTGTGATTATGGACGTAATCTAATGAAGCAGTGGGAAGTTATTAAAAACTATCATTTATGTCGGTTATTTTAATGTAACAAACTTGTAATTTAGACAAAATAGGAAGTTAGTCATTACGTTCTCTTAAGAAAATTATAACGCCTAAAGCTTTTGGAATTGTTGAGAAGATTATAGGAAGTCATTTAGTGTGATTTTGAATGTTTAACGAAGAAGGAGAAATAAGTAAAAGCCATTATTTCTCAGTTTTTGAGGATCTAACACACAATTTGAGAGTTCTTGAAAAGGGTCGAAGCATTTGCTTAATATTACTTAAAAGATTAATGAAAAAGATACTAAAAAGACTTAAGAGGATCTGAGAAGTTGAATATGACCATTTGAGACACTTATAGAGAAAACATATGAAGTTAGTCATTACATTCTTTTAAGTTGGTTATAACAACTTGATTTTATAAATTTTTCAAGTAATATTAAGTATATGTTTCGGCCCTTTTCATGATTTCTCAAATCATCATTACAAGTTTGTGAGATCGTCATAGACGAGTTAAATGGTTGTGTTTACTTATAGTGTCTACGATAAACATCCAAAATCACTCCAGTTGACCTCTATAGAACAATTTAGAAAATTCCAACAAATTTACTCGTAATAATCATCTTTAAAGATAGTGATGAATAACTTTATATGTTGTCTCCATTACACGTTTGTACATCGATAAAACCGGCATGTTATCGATTTTCATAACTTCTTAGAACTTGGTTAGTACACTTGCATATTCACACAAAAATAACTTCTATAGAACCTTATTGACTATTTCAAAAGCTTCAGTTGTTATAACCAGCTTTGTAATCCTGTCTCAAGGACTGCTTCCAAACTTCGTGGATGACGTGGACTTCTTATGAAGGTCTTGTGCCCTTTTCTCAGTTTTATTAGAAAAGCAGCTACATACAGTCTTTGACACTTGGGCTATATATATGTTGGACAACAGATCAGGTATGTCAGCTTGCTAAAATATACAGCACTTTGCTTCGACAGATTAGGAACCAGTGAAGGACAAAACTGAACACATTATGAGTGGGTGAGAATAGAGTAAGGGACAAACCTCAATACATAATGAGAATATATGAAGAATCACTGAGTGACAAATTCAACACATTCCGATGAGGACTACTGAGGAACAGACCTCAATACATTATGTGAGTGTAAGCGGAACTAGCAAAGGACAAAAGACATCGGACTATGAGAGTGTGTGAGAAACCAGTGAAGGACAAACTTCGACACATAATGAGAATGTATAAAGAGCCACAGTGGGACAAACCTCAACACAAGTTAGAGACAGATCACAAAACTTTATGACTATATGTGAAACTAAAGGACAAACCAACCTATCATGAGGGTGTGTGACGTACCAGGGAGGGACAAACCTTAACACATTATGAGGGTACATGAGGTGTCACTGAGGGACAAGGGACAAACCTCAATACATTATGAGACTGTATGAGGAACCATTGAAGGACAAAGCTGAATACTTTATAAGAACGTTTGAGAAACCAGTGAGGTACAAACATCAATACATTATGAGAGCGTTTGAGAAGATACTGAGGGACAAACCTAAACGCATTATGAGAGTGTGTGAGTAGCAATTGAGGGATAAACCTCAATACATTATGAGTGTATGAAGAACCAGTGAGGAATATACCTCAAAACATTATGAAGATATCAGAGGAACCACGGAGGGACAAACCTTAACACATTATTAGAGTGTATGAGAAACCAAAGAGGGACAAACCCCAACATA
>JAVBXA011322141.1:0-16716 GCA_034781895.1 Psittacara finschi | reverse complement strand
CTCCATCCTCATCCTATTCACCCTGCCTCTCCTCCATAAATCCAAACTACGCTCCATAACATTCCGACCCATATCCCAAATTCTATTTTGACTCCTAACAGCTAACCTCCTGATCTTAACATGAATCGGGAGCCAACCTGTTGAAGACCCATTCATTATCATTGGCCAAATCGCGTCATTCCTCTACTTCTTCATCATCCTGTTCCTATTCCCAATCATCGGAACCTTAGAAAACAAAATCCTCTATTAATACTCTAATAGTTTATATAAAACATTGGTCTTGTAAACCAAAAACTGAAGACTCACCCCTTCTTAGAGTAACCACCCACCTATTTCAGTTCGGCGGGAGGGAAAGATATACAGACCCATCAGAAAAAGAGGACTTAAACCTCCACCTCCAGCTCCCAAAGCTGATGTTCTCACTAAACTATCTTCTGATCTCCCCTCCCTACACAGCCCGAATTGCCCCCCAAGACACCCCCCGCACAAGCTCCAACACCACAAAGAGTGTCAACAGCAGCCCTCACCCCACTACTATAAACATTCCCGCCCCCGATGAATAAAATATTGCCACCCCACTAAAATCCAACCGAATAGAAACAACTCCTCCCCCATCCACTGTACTAACCCCCCCAAAACCAAATCCCGTAGACCCCCACAACACCACCCCCGCTAGAACTACCGTTACTAACCCCATACTATTTCCCAAAACCCGCCAGCTGTCCCAGGCCTCAGGATAAGGATCTGCAGCTAAGGACACTGAGTAAATAAACACTACCAACATTCCTCCTAAATACACTAAAAATAGAGCCAATGAAATAAATGACATTCCCAAACTCACCAACCAACCACACCCAACTACAGACCCCACCACCAAACCCAGCACCCCATAGTAAGGTGATGGGTTTGATGCCACTGCTAAAGCCCCTAAAATAAAACTTATTCCTAAAAAAAGCATAAAATATGTCATAGTTTCTGCTCGGTTCGACACCAAGGCCTGTGGTCTGAAAAACCACTGTTGTTCTCAACTACAGAAACTAATACTCACCTTTCCCCCCCCTACCCCCCCATACATTTTTTATGTATGGGCATGCATTATATTATATAGGACATTAACCTTCTCCTCATACAATGTTTCACTGTACATTAAATTATCTAGTACATTACACAGTGATTAGTCCTTATTCCAATAATAATCCAAAGTTATATCCATGTTTGATAGACATAATAATGTTACTTCCTCATAACTGCTTACAGGATAATCAAGTGATACCTAGTACCAGATGGATTTCTAGTCTCCTCCCCTCACGAGAAATCAGCAACCGCTTGTAAGTAATATCCGGTATGCGCTAGTTTCAGGAACCCACATTTAATATACAATGGTCCACGCGCCTCTGGTTCTTACTTCAGGGATCGTAATAGCTTAGTCCCCTCACGTCTCTTTTTAAGAGACATTTGGTATGTGAGAAGCACCATTTCCTTTCATAATACCGACATCCATATACGTTTTTGTCCATCTAGCTCTCTTTTTTTTCTCTGTACCTTCAACGTACCCCCATACTATGCCGCTGTCAGAAGGCTCACTATTTAGGTCTGGACATCAATGGTCTTCGTAGTACGTCTCTGTCCCGGAGCCGATTAATGAGACGGTTGGCGTATATGTGGAATCATTCGAACACTGATGCACTTTGCTTCACATTTGGTTAATTCTAGATCCACCCCCAACTAAATTGGCAATAATAGTTAATGCTTGTTGGACATATCAGACACACTTTTTAAGACCCCATTTTTCCATAACTTTGTAAAAAATTATGGAAAAACCATATCTTCAACAAATTTCATTTTTTTTACTTTTTGTCAAACTTTTTTGCTTTTTCATAATTTAATCACTCCTAAAATTACTACTAAAAAATTTTTTTGAAAAAAAAAATTTTTAATTTTTACACTTCCAAAAATGTTACAAAATATCACCCTCAATCCCATCACTCCAACATTTGCCCCTCCTTTTTCCCCCACTCCGCACAACATAAAAACAAAAACAAACTTTTCATAACCCCAATTAAACTAAACCTCACTTCTCTCCCCAACCCAAAACACCAGTCCCCGTAGCTTAATGCCCAAAGCATGACACTGAAGATGTCAAGATGGCCACTTCTCCGCCCGAGGACAAAAGACTTAGTCCTAACCTTACCATTAATTATCATTAAACATATACATGCAAGTATCCGCATCCCAGTGTAAATGCCCTCAACCAACCTAACCCTGCTTAACAGGAAAGAGGAGCAGGTATCAGGCACACCCGCCCGTAGCCCAAGACACCTTGCTTAGCCACACCCCCACGGGTTTTCAGCAGTAATTAACATTAAGCCATAAGTGAAAACTTGACTTAGTTATAATGATCCAGGGCCGGTAAATCTTGTGCCAGCCACCGCGGTCATACAAGAGGCCCAAATTAATGGTACACGGCGTAAAGCGTGGAGATATGCTATCCATTCAGACTCAGACCAAAATATACCCAAGCCGTCATAAGCCATAGGTATACCTAAAATCACCATAAAAATGGTCTCAGCACCAAAGATTAATTTACCCCCACGAAAGCTAAGGTTCAAACTGGGATTAGATACCCCACTATGCTTAGCCCTAAATCTAGATGCTTACTTTACCAAAGCATTCGCCTGAGAACTACGAGCACAAACGCTTAAAACTCTAAGGACTTGGCGGTGCCCTATACCCACCTAGAGGAGCCTGTTCTATAATCGATACCCCACGATTCACCCGACCATCTCTCGCCCTGACAGCCTACATACCGCCGTCGCCAGCCCGCCTAAGTGAAAGAATAGCAGCGAGCACAATAGTTACACACTAACAAGACAGGTCAAGGTATAGCCCATGAGATGGAAGAAATGGGCTACATTTTCTAACATAGAATATCCCCTTTGCAAACGGAAGAGGTAATGAAACCCCCTCAGAAGGCGGATTTAGCAGTAAAATGGAACCAGAATGTCCACTTTAAGCCGGCCCTAGGGCACGTACATACCGCCCGTCACCCTCCTCACAAGCAATATAACTACATACATAATAACTCGTACCCTAAGCTGAAGATGAGGTAAGTCGTAACAAGGTAAGTGTACCGGAAGGTGTACTTAGCATATCAGGACGTAGCTATAAACCAAAGCATTCAGCTTACACCTGAAAGATGTCTTCTAACCAGGACCGACCTGATGCCAACTCTAGCTCGATACCTAAACCAAACAACACCACCAAACCTCTCTCCACGAACTAACTAAAACATTCTCCACACTTAGTATAGGCGATAGAAAAGTTACTTGACGCAATAGAGACCCTCCCGTACCGTAAGGGAAAGTTGAAATAATAGTGAAAACCCAAGCAAAAAACAGCAAAGATCAACCCTTGTACCTTTTGCATCATGATTTAGCAAGAACAACCAAGCATAGCGAACTTTAGCTTGCCATCCCGAAACCCAAGCGAGCTACTTGCAAGCAGCTACTTTGAGCAAACCCGTCTCTGTGGCAAAAGAGTGGGAAGACTTGCTAGTAGAGGTGAAAAGCCAACCGAGCTGGGTGATAGCTGGTTGCCTGCAAAATGAATTTAAGTTCTCCCCTAAAACTCCCTACCGGACAATACCAACCAACCCCAACGTGACAATTTAGGAGCCATTTAAAGGAGGTACAGCTCCTTTAAAACCAGAATACAGTCTCTACCAGAGGGTAACACCCACTACCTCCCCACATGTAGGCCTTCAAGCAGCCACCAATCAAGAGTGCGTCAAAGCTCACTCAACTTAAAAATCCAAAAACATCACGAACCCCTCACCCCTAGCAGGCCAACCTATGACTATAGGAGAATTAATGCTAAAATGAGTAACTTGAAGACCACCCCTTCTCTCAGGCGCAAGCTTACATACCACATTATTAACAGCTAGACTAATACACCCACGACACAAGAACAAATATTCCACTAACCTGTTACCCCAACCCAGGAGCGCCCACTAAGAGAGATTAAAATCTGCAAAAGGAACTTGGCAAACCCAAGGCCCGACTGTTTACCAAAAACATAGCCTTCAGCTCAACTAGTATTGAAGGTGATGCCTGCCCAGTGACCGCAGTTCAACGGCCGCGGTATCCTAACCGTGCGAAGGTAGCGCAATCAATTGTCTCATAAATCGAGACTTGTATGAATGGCTAAACGAGGTCTTAACTGTCTCTTGCAGATAATCAGTGAAATTGATCTTCTTGTGCAAAAGCAAGAATGCCATCATAAGACGAGAAGACCCTGTGGAACTTGAAAATCTAAGACCAATGCAAACACCATTCCAACCTACTCGGCCCACCCCTCTGCACCCAATGATCTTAATTTTTTGGTTGGGGCGACCTTGGAGAACAAAAAATCCTCCAAAAATAAGACCACCACCTCTTAACCTAGAGCCTACTCCTCAAAGTACTAACAGTGACCCGACCCAATATAATTGATTAATGAACCAAGCTACCCCAGGGATAACAGCGCAATCTCCTTCAAGAGCCCCTATCGACAAGGAGGTTTACGACCTCGATGTTGGATCAGGACATCCTAATGGTGCAGCCGCTATTAAGGGTTCGTTTGTTCAACGATTAAAGTCCTACGTGATCTGAGTTCAGACCGGAGCAATCCAGGTCGGTTTCTATCTATGTTGCACTACCCCTAGTACGAAAGGACCGAGGTAGTAAGGCCAATGTCCAACAACACGCCTTCTCTCTAATTAATGATCCCAACTCAATTAATAAGAGCGCACTAAAACTTATACTCGTCCTAGAAAAGGACAGCTAGCGTGGCAGAGCACGGTAAATGCAAAAGGCTTAAGCCCTTTACCCAGAGGTTCAAATCCTCTCCCTAGCTTTACACATAATGCACACCATAAGCTACCTACTCATATCACTATCCTACGCCGTCCCCATTCTAATTGCCGTAGCATTCCTTACTTTAGTAGAACGAAAAATCCTAAGCTACATGCAAGCTCGCAAAGGGCCTAACGTTGTCGGCCCATTCGGCCTACTTCAACCCGTAGCAGATGGTATCAAACTATTTATTAAAGAACCTATCCGCCCCTCAACATCTGCTCCCCTCCTATTTTCCACAACCCCTATCCTAGCCCTACTCCTAGCACTCACAATCTGAATCCCTCTCCCCATCCCATTCTCGCTTACAGACCTAAACTTAGGCCTCCTATTCCTACTGTCAATATCTAGCCTGGCCGTATATTCCATCCTATGGTCAGGTTGAGCTTCAAACTCAAAATACGCACTCATAGGTGCCCTACGAGCCGTTGCACAGACAATCTCCTACGAAGTTACATTAGCAATCATTCTTCTATCCATTGTTACATTAAGTGGGAACTATACTCTAAGCACCCTAGCCACAACCCAAGAGCCCCTTTACCTTATCTTCTCTACCTGGCCCCTAGCAATAATATGATATATTTCCACACTCGCAGAAACTAACCGAGCCCCATTCGATCTAACTGAAGGTGAATCAGAACTCGTCTCCGGATTTAATGTAGAATACGCCGCAGGTCCATTCGCCCTATTCTTCCTAGCTGAATATGCCAACATCATACTAATAAACATAATAACAACAATCCTGTTTATTAACCCAAGCTCACTAAACCTACCACCACAACTATTCCCTATAGTACTAGCTACAAAAACCCTACTTCTATCCTCCGGATTCCTATGAATTCGAGCCTCCTACCCACGATTCCGCTACGATCAACTAATGCATCTCCTATGAAAAAACTTTCTCCCACTGACCCTAGCCTTCTGCCTCTGACATACAAGCATGCCAATCTCATTTGCAGGTATTCCCCCTCACCTAAGAAACTTACAGCCAGAGGAAATGTGCCTGAACCTAAGGGTCACTATGATAAAGTGAACATAGAGGTTTACCAATCCTCTCATTTCCTTAACCTAATTAGAAAAGTAGGAATCGAACCTACACAAGGGAAATCAAAGCTCCCCATACTTCCTCTATATTATTTCCTAGCAAGGTCAGCTAATAAAGCTATCGGGCCCATACCCCGAAAATGATGGTTTAACCCCTTCCCTTGCTAATGAACCCACACGCTAAACTTATATCACTAACTAGTATAATCCTAGGGACAACAATCACAGTATCAAGCAATCACTGAATCCTAGCTTGAACCGGACTAGAGATTAATACCCTTGCAATCATTCCATTAATCTCCAAATCCCACCACCCCCGAGCCGTAGAGGCCTCAATTAAATATTTCCTAACCCAAGCATCGGCTTCAGCCTTAATTCTATTCTCAAGTTTAATCAATGCCTGAAATACTGGCCAATGAGACATCACCCAACTAACAAATCCTACATCTTCCACCATACTCACAGCAGCAATCGCCATAAAACTAGGCCTAGTACCATTCCACTTTTGATTCCCCGAAGTACTCCAAGGATCAACATTAACCACTGCCCTCCTTCTATCAACACTAATCAAGCTCCCACCACTAACCATTCTAGTACTAGTTGCACCCTCTCTAAACCCAACTATTCTCACCACACTAGCCCTAGCCTCTGCCGCCCTTGGTGGCTGAATGGGACTAAATCAGACACAAACCCGCAAAATCCTAGCTTTCTCTTCCATCTCGCATCTGGGCTGAATAACTGTAATCATTATCTATGACCCCAAACTCACTATACTAACCTTCTACTTATATGCCCTCATAACAGCCTCCGTATTCCTATCCTTAAACACAGCCAAAACCATAAACCTCTCCACACTAATAACTTCCTGAACTAAAACCCCTGCACTAAACGCTAGCCTACTACTTGCCCTACTCTCTCTAGCCGGACTACCCCCCATATCAGGATTCCTACCAAAATGAATAATCTTACAAGAATTAACAATTCAAGAAATAACGCCCACAGCCGTAATTATTTCATTACTATCCCTCCTAGGATTATTTTTCTACTTACGCCTCGCTTACTACGCCACCATCACTCTACCACCCAACTCCACAAACTTCATAAAACAGTGGTACATTAACAAATCCTCAAATACTATAACCGCTACCCTCTCTTCCCTATCCATCACCCTCCTACCACTCTCCCCCTTAATCCTCACTATACTCTAGAAACTTAGGCTAACAAACAAACCAAAGGCCTTCAAAGCCTTAAATAAGAGTTAAATCCTCTTAGTTTCTGCTAAGGCCAACAGGATATTAACCTGCATCTCCTGAATGCAAATCAGATACTTTAATTAAGCTAAAGCCTCCCTAGGCAGATGGGCCTCGATCCCATAATCCCTTAGTTAACAGCTAAGTGCCTAATCCTGCCGGCTTCTGCCTAATAGGCTCCGGTACACATCTAATGTACATCGATGAGCTTGCAACTCAACATGAATTTCACCACAGAGCCGATAAGAAGAGGATTTGAACCTCTGTAAAAAGGACTACAGCCTAACGCTTAATCACTCAGCCATCTTACCCGTGACTTTCATCACTCGATGATTATTCTCTACAAACCACAAAGACATTGGCACATTATACCTTATTTTCGGCGCATGAGCAGGCATAGCAGGTACAGCCCTTAGCTTACTAATCCGTGCTGAACTCGGTCAACCAGGCACTCTTCTCGGAGATGACCAAATCTATAATGTCATTGTAACCGCCCATGCTTTCGTCATGATCTTCTTTATGGTAATACCAGTAATAATTGGAGGCTTCGGAAACTGATTAGTCCCCCTTATAATTGGGGCCCCCGACATAGCCTTTCCCCGAATAAATAACATGAGCTTCTGATTACTCCCACCGTCATTCCTACTACTACTTGCCTCATCCACAGTCGAAGCTGGAGTAGGAACAGGATGGACAGTTTACCCCCCACTAGCTGGTAACCTTGCCCATGCAGGTGCTTCCGTGGACCTAGCGATCTTCTCCCTCCACCTGGCTGGTGTATCCTCTATCCTAGGCGCAATCAACTTTATCACCACTGCCATCAACATAAAACCCCCAGCTCTGTCACAATACCAAACTCCATTATTTGTGTGATCCGTACTAATTACTGCCATTCTCTTACTCTTATCTCTCCCAGTACTCGCCGCCGGCATTACTATACTCCTCACCGACCGCAACTTAAACACCACCTTCTTCGATCCAGCAGGAGGAGGAGATCCAATCCTATATCAACACCTATTCTGATTCTTCGGACACCCAGAGGTTTATATCCTTATCCTACCAGGATTTGGAATTATTTCTCATGTAGTTGCTTATTATGCTGGCAAAAAAGAGCCCTTCGGCTATATAGGAATAGTATGAGCCATACTATCCATTGGGTTCCTAGGATTTATTGTCTGAGCCCACCACATATTCACAGTTGGAATAGACGTTGACACCCGAGCTTACTTCACATCTGCTACTATAATTATTGCCATCCCTACAGGTATTAAAGTCTTTAGCTGACTCGCAACCCTTCATGGAGGCTCCATTAAATGAGAACCCCCAATCCTATGAGCTCTGGGATTTATCTTCCTCTTCACCATTGGAGGTCTAACAGGCATTGTTCTAGCCAACTCCTCATTAGACATCGCCCTCCATGACACATACTATGTAGTAGCACATTTCCACTATGTTCTATCCATAGGGGCCGTATTCGCCATCCTAGCAGGATTCACCCACTGATTCCCACTATTCACTGGATACACCCTTCACCGAACCTGAGCTAAAGCCCACTTCGGCGTTATATTTACTGGAGTAAACCTCACATTCTTCCCCCAACACTTCTTAGGTCTAGCCGGAATACCTCGACGATACTCTGACTACCCAGATGCTTACACCCTATGAAATACTATATCCTCTATTGGCTCTCTAATCTCTATAACAGCCATCATCATGCTCATATTTATTATTTGAGAAGCTTTCTCATCAAAACGCAAAGTCCTACAACCCGAATTAACCCACACTAACATCGAATGAATCCATGGCTGCCCACCCCCACACCACACATTTGAAGAACCAGCCTTTGTCCAAGTACAAGAAAGGAAGGAATCGAACCTCCTCACGCTGGTTTCAAGCCAACTGCACAAACCACTTATGCTTCTTTCTTATGAGATGTTAGTAAACTCATTACATGGTCTTGTCAAGGCCAAATCACAGGCTAAGCTCCCGTACATCTCATGTGGCCAACCCCTCCCAATTCGGATTCCAAGACGCATCATCCCCAATCATAGAAGAACTAGTTGAATTCCACGATCATGCCCTTATAGTTGCATTAGCTATCTGTAGCTTAGTCCTATACCTCCTAGCCCTTATACTAATAGAAAAACTATCCTCCAACACAGTGGACGCACAGGAAGTCGAACTCATCTGGACCATCCTGCCTGCTATCGTACTTATCCTACTAGCCCTCCCATCCCTACAAATCCTCTACATAATAGACGAAATTGACGAGCCTGACTTAACCCTAAAAGCAATCGGCCATCAGTGATACTGATCCTACGAGTATACAGACTTCAAAGACCTAACATTCGACTCCTACATAATTCCCACATCTGAACTGCCCACAGGCCACTTCCGATTACTAGAAGTAGACAACCGAGTTGTTATTCCAATAGAATCCCCAATTCGCATTATTGTCACTGCTGGAGACGTTCTTCATTCATGAGCAGTCCCTACCCTGGGAGTAAAAACTGACGCCATCCCGGGACGACTCAACCAAACCTCATTCATTACAACTCGCCCTGGAATTTTCTACGGCCAATGCTCAGAAATCTGTGGAGCTAACCATAGTTATATACCCATTGTAGTTGAATCAACACCTCTTCCACACTTCGAAAGTTGATCATCACTTCTATCTTCCTCATCATTAAGAAGCTATGCCACAGCACTAGCCTTTTAAGCTAGAAAAAGAGGTTCATTCTCCTCCTTAATGAAATGCCACAACTAAATCCGCATCCCTGATTCCTCATTATAATCTCATCCTGACTTATTTTCTTACTAATTATGCAACCCAAAACCTCCTCAGCCTACCTGACAAACCACCCATCCAGCAAAACCAAACCCATTCATATGCCCCCATCATGATCTTGACCATGAACCTAACTTTCTTTGACCAATTTTCTAGCCCACAACTATTAGGAATCCCATTAATCCTACTCTCTATTCTATTCCCCACCCTCCTACTACCCTCCCCCAACAACCGTTGAATCACAAACCGACTCTCGACTCTACAACTTTGACTTCTGCAACTACTGACTAAACAACTTATAGCTCCACTGAATAAAACCGGCCACAAATGAGCCCTCATCCTATCTTCGCTAATAACATTCCTTCTTTTGACCAACCTTTTAGGATTACTACCCTACACATTTACCCCCACAACCCAACTATCTATAAATATAGCCCTAGCATTCCCCCTATGATTAGCCACAGTTCTCATTGGTCTACGGAACCAACCATCAATTTCCCTAGGACATATCCTGCCAGAAGGAACCCCCACCCCCCTAATCCCTGCCTTAATTCTTATCGAAACTATCAGCTTACTTATCCGTCCACTTGCCCTAGGTGTTCGACTCACAGCAAACCTCACAGCTGGCCATCTCTTAATCCAACTAATCTCAACAGCAACAATAGCTCTACTTCATATCCTCCCCACTATCTCCGCCCTTACCATATTAATCCTTATCCTATTAACAATCCTTGAATTAGCAGTCGCAATAATTCAAGCCTATGTCTTCGTCCTACTCATTACCCTGTACTTACAAGAAAACATTTAATGGCACACCAAGCACACTCCTACCACCTAGTCGACCCCAGCCCATGACCCATTTTTGGCGCTGCTGCAGCCTTACTAACAACCTCTGGACTAATTATATGATTCCACTACAACTCCGCCTACCTACTACTATCCGGCCTACTCTCCATAATCCTAGTCATACTTCAATGATGACGAGACATCATCCGAGAAAGCACCTTTCAAGGACACCACACCCCCACAGTCCAAAAAGGCCTACGATACGGCATAATCTTATTCATTACATCTGAAATCTTCTTCTTCCTCGGATTCTTTTGAGCATTCTTCCACTCCAGCCTAGCCCCCACACCCGAACTAGGAGGACTATGACCCCCCACAGGAATCAGCCCATTAAACCCCTTAGAAGTACCACTACTAAACACTGCAATCCTGCTAGCTTCCGGAGTAACTGTAACCTGGGCACATCACAGCATCACTGAACGTAACCGAAAACAAGCTGCCCAGGCCCTATCACTAACAATCCTGTTAGGATTCTACTTTACAATACTACAAGCCACAGAATACTACGAAGCCCCTTTCTCCATCGCCGATGGAGTCTACGGTTCTACCTTTTTTGTAGCAACCGGATTTCACGGACTACACGTTATCATTGGCTCTACCTTCCTAACAATCTGCCTACTCCGACTAGTTAAATTTCACTTTACATCTAACCACCACTTTGGCTTCGAAGCTGCCGCCTGATACTGGCACTTCGTTGATGTAATCTGATTATTCCTCTACATAACCATCTACTGATGAGGATCATGCTCTTCTAGTATAATTATTACAATTGACTTCCAATCTCTAAAATCTGGTTACACCCCAGAGATGAGCAATGAACATAATTACATTCATACTCCTACTGTCCCTCACACTAGCTACCCTACTAACCTCTATCAACCTATGATTAGCTCAAACCAACCCAGATTCAGAAAAACTTTCCCCCTACGAATGTGGCTTTGACCCGCTGGGGTCAGCCCGACATCCTTTTTCTATCCGATTTTTCCTCAGTAGCCATCCTATTCTTATTATTCGACCTAGAAATCGCCCTCCTACTACCTCTTCCATGAGCAATCCAACTACCCCACCCCACACTCACAATACTATGAACCTCAATAATCCTACTCCTACTTACACTAGGCCTAATCTACGAATGAATTCAAGGAGGCTTAGAATGGGCAGAATAACAGAAAGTTAGTCTAACCCAAGACAGTCGATTTCGGCTCGGCAAATTACAGGAAACACTGTAACTTTCTTATGCCCATACACCTATACTTCTACTCAGCTTTTGCCCTAAGCTGCCTAGGCCTTGCCTTCCACCGAACCCACTTCATCTCCGCCCTATTATGCCTTGAGAGCATAATACTCTCCATATACATCACCCTTTCTATCTGACCAATCCACACCCAAACCCCTTCTTTTTCTATAATCCCCATTCTCATACTAGCTTTTTCAGCCTGTGAGGCAGGAACAGGCCTCGCCATACTAGTAGCATCCACTCGAACACACGGCTCAGACCACCTACACAACCTAAATCTCCTACAATGCTAAAAATTATCATCCCAACTATCATACTTCTCCCAACAGCCCTACTCTCCCCTAAAAATTTTATTTGAACCAACACAACTACCCACAGCCTACTAATCGCCGCACTAAGCCTGCAATGACTCCACCCCACATACTTCCCTCACAAACACCTCACCCAATGAACAAGTATCGATCAAATCTCAGCCCCACTCTTAGTCCTATCCTGCTGACTTCTCCCTCTCATACTAATTGCCAGTCAAAACCATCTTCATTCAGAACCAACCGTGCGAAAACGGACTTTCATCACCACCCTTATTATAGTTCAACCATTCATTATCTTAGCATTCTCTACCACAGAACTATCTATATTCTATATCTCTTTTGAAGCAACCCTAATTCCCACGCTCATCCTAATTACCCGATGAGGCAACCAACCCGAACGCCTCAGCGCCGGTATTTACCTAATATTCTACACCCTCATTAGCTCCCTCCCCCTCCTAATCACCCTACTATACCTCCATTCACAAACCGGCACCCTACACACCCCACTAATAAAATTAATACACCCATCACTAACTCTGTCATGAACCGGCATTCTCTCAGGCCTAGCACTCTTAATAGCATTTATAGTGAAAGCCCCACTATATGGCCTTCATCTATGACTGCCCAAAGCCCACGTAGAAGCACCCATCGCAGGATCAATACTGCTCGCAGCACTTCTACTTAAACTAGGAGGCTACGGCATCATACGAATTACCATCATTACTGGTCCTCTAACAAACTACTTATGCTACCCATTCTTAGCCCTCGCACTATGAGGGGCACTAATAACTAGTTCTATCTGCCTACGACAGACAGACCTAAAATCACTAATCGCATACTCATCCGTCAGCCACATGGGCCTAGTCATTGCCGCCTCTATAATCCAAACTGACTGATCATTCTCAGGAGCTGTAATTCTCATAATCTCCCATGGCCTCACCTCTTCCATACTATTCTGCCTAGCCAATACAAATTATGAACGGACACACAGCCGAACCC
Organism: Psittacara finschi; assembly: GCA_034781895.1. Lineage (NCBI taxonomy): Eukaryota > Metazoa > Chordata > Aves > Psittaciformes > Psittacidae > Psittacara > Psittacara finschi. Next base: position 3,349 of record JAVBXA011322141.1, on the reverse strand, counting down.
TTATTATAACCCGAGGCCTACAACCTCTCCTCCCCCTCATATGTACATGATGACTTCTAGCTAACCTCACAAACATAGCCCTCCCCCCAACGACAAATCTTATAGCCGAGCTCACTATCATGATCAGCTTATTCAAATGATCTCCATTTACAATTATTCTAACTGGCCTAGCAACGCTACTCACCGCTTCCTACACCCTATTCATATTCCTAACCACTCAACGAGGAGCACTACCAACCCACATCTCCTCCATCTACCACTCAACCACACGAGAACACCTCCTAATAACCCTCCACATATTACCCATGCTTCTCCTCATCGCCAAACCAGAACTTATTTCAGGCATTTACTAGCTAATGCAAATATAGTTTTAACCCAAACATTAGACTGTGATTCTAAAAATAGAAGTTTAAATCTTCTTATTCGCCAAGGGGAGGAATAACCAACAGGAACTGCTAACTCCTGCATCTGAGCCTAAACCCTCAGTCCCCTTGCTTTTAAAGGATAACAGTAATCCACTGGTCTTAGGAACCATTTATCTTGGTGCAACTCCAAGTAAAAGCAATGGAAGCCACATTACTCTTGAACACCCTGACCCTCCTGACATTCATAACCCTTACAGCACCTATTATCCTCCAACTCCTCACACCAAACTTTAAAATCACCCCATCAATTATTACCACCTACGTAAAATCCGCCTTCCTCATCAGCCTCCTCCCCATACTAATCTTCATCTCCTCTGGGACCTCCACGATTACCTCCTACTGAAACTGAAACTTTGTCACCAACTTCAAAATCCCAATAAGCTTCAAACTTGATGAATACTCAATAATATTTCTCCCAATCGCCTTATTCGTAACCTGATCAATCCTTCAATTTGCCACATGATATATAGCCTCAGAACCTTCAATCTCCAAATTCTTCACATATCTACTAATATTCCTAATCGCAATACTTACCCTTATTATCGCTAACAACATATTCCTACTATTCATTGGTTGAGAAGGCGTGGGTATCATATCTTTCCTACTAATCGGCTGATGGTACGGACGGACAGATGCTAACACCGCAGCACTTCAAGCCGTAATTTACAACCGAATTGGAGACATTGGCCTTATCATTAGTATAGCCTGACTAGCTTCTACCATCAACACATGAGAAATTCAACCCCCACAATACAATGCTCAAATCCCTATACTCCCCCTCCTAGGACTCATCCTAGCTGCCACTGGCAAATCTGCACAATTTGGCCTTCATCCATGACTACCTGCCGCAATAGAAGGCCCCACACCCGTCTCCGCCTTACTGCATTCAAGTACAATAGTCGTAGCCGGAATCTTCCTGCTCATTCGCACACATCCTTTTTTAACTAACAACCCTACCGCTCTAACCATCTGTTTATGCTTAGGGGCACTATCCACAACATTTGCTGCTATCTGCGCACTCACCCAAAACGACATTAAAAAAATTATTGCCTTCTCTACATCTAGCCAACTCGGACTAATAATAGTTGCTATCGGCCTAAACCTCCCTCAACTAGCATTCCTTCATATTTCCACCCACGCTTTCTTCAAGGCTATACTATTCCTATGTTCCGGCTCAATCATTCACAACCTCGCCGGTGAGCAAGACATCCGAAAAATAGGCGGACTACAAAACCTCCTCCCCATAACAACCTCATGCCTTACAATCGGCAACCTTGCCCTAATAGGGACACCATTCCTAGCAGGATTCTACTCCAAAGACCTCATTATCGAGACCCTCAACAATTCCTACCTAAACTCATGAGCACTCCTACTCACCCTACTCGCCACATCCTTCACTGCCACTTACAGTCTCCGAATAATCCTTCTAGTACAGACCGGATTTTGCCGAATCAATCCAACCTCCCCCATTAATGAGAACTCACCTGCCATCTCTAACCCCATCACCCGACTTGCATTAGGTAGCATCACCGCTGGACTCCTAATCTCATCAAATATCCTTCCCACAAAAACTCCCCCCATAACTATACCCACTATCACCAAAACTGCCGCTGTCACCGTCACAGTCCTTGGCATTTTTATAGCCCTAGAACTACTAAACCTAACCCATAACCTCACCTCCCCCAAACAAAACCCCTACACAAATTTCTCCTTAACTCTAGGATACTTCAACCCACTTGCACATCGAACCACCCCTACCCAACTCCTTAACTCAGGACAAAAAGTTGCATCCCACCTAATTGACCTATCCTGATATAAAAAATTCGGGCCCGAAGGCCTAGGCCATCTTCAACTACTTGCTTCAAAGACATACACCCCCCTGCACTCTGGTTTAATTAAAACTTACTTAAGCTCCTTCGCCCTATCGATCCTAATCCTCCTCCTCCTAACCTAATCAATGGCCCCAAACATTCGAAAATCCCACCCCCTACTAAAAATCATTAACAACTCCCTAATTGATCTCCCATCTCCCTCAAACATCTCCGCGTGGTGAAACTTTGGATCCCTCCTAGGAATCTGCCTTATCACCCAAATCCTAACTGGCCTACTCCTAGCTATACACTACACAGCCGATACCTCCCTAGCCTTCTCCTCAGTTGCCCACATCTACCGAGATGTCCAATATGGCTGACTCATCCGAAACCTCCATGCAAATGGAGCCTCCTTCTTCTTTATCTGCATCTTCACGCATATCGGACGTGGAATTTACTATGGCTCTTACCTATACAAGGAGACATGAAACTCCGGGGTTATTCTCTTGCTGACACTCATAGCAACTGCCTTCGTAGGCTACGTCCTCCCATGAGGCCAAATATCCTTTTGAGGCGCAACCGTAATTACAAACTTATTTTCCGCCATCCCCTATATCGGCCAAACATTAGTAGAATGGGCTTGAGGGGGCTTTTCTGTAGACAATCCCACACTAACCCGATTCTTTGCACTCCACTTCCTTCTGCCCTTCCTAATTGCCGGCATCTCCATTGTTCACCTAACCTTTCTTCATGAATCTGGATCGAATAATCCACTGGGAATTGTCTCCCACTGTGATAAAGTCCCATTCCACCCATACTTCACCACAAAAGACATTCTAGGATTCGCCCTACTAGCCGCCCCTCTCCTCACCTTAACTTTCTTCTCCCCAAACCTTCTTGGAGACCCAGAAAACTTTACCCCAGCCAATCCACTAGTCACTCCCCCACATATTAAGCCCGAATGATACTTTCTATTCGCATACGCAATCCTACGATCAATCCCCAACAAATTAGGCGGAGTACTGGCCCTCGCCGCCTCCATCCTCATCCTATTCACCCTGCCTCTCCTCCATAAATCCAAACTACGCTCCATAACATTCCGACCCATATCCC
>JAVBXA011054430.1:0-16371 GCA_034781895.1 Psittacara finschi | reverse complement strand
AGTCACTTGGGCGTGAGAAGCTGATGGGAGCTATAGATGAGGCAACCATTAGAAGTCACTTGGGCGTGAGAAGCTGATGGGAGCTATAGATGAGGCAACCATTAGAAGTCACTTGGGCGTGAGAAGCTGACAGAGGCTGTAGATGAAGCAACTGTTGGAAGTCACCAAATTTCATCGAGTGGGAGCTAGCACGGGTCGTAGATGAGATCATCGCTAGAAGCCACAACAACAATCACAAATAGCAAAGCTTGAAGGCGCGTTAATAGGATACTTTGACAAGCGTTGTTTCCGGACAACACTTGCCAAAGTGGGGGCAACTGTTAACGCGTGGATTTTTGCCTCCACAAAACAACCCGATGACGAAAGCGGTGCTTGGAATCACAACTCGGTTTGACTGGGCCGACACCAAAACCAAAGGATCCGGTCAATCACTTTTCGCATGTTTTGAGAGAGTATTTAGCAGTTTTAAACCCATTTCAAACTTGTTTTAAACAAAACACAGTTTTTGGAGGGAAAATCTGGAAATTTGAACCAGTACCGCCGCGGTACTGTTCCTGTACCGCCGCAGTATTGATTCTGTCCCGCCGCGGCACTGACATAGTAGGTCAGGCCACACTACCGCCATTAATGCTCTGACAGCTGGAGGTGGCGTGTGGTTAACTGCAGCGGCGGAGTGGGTGCAGCAATTGGTGGTGTCAGTGCCGCCGCGGTACTGATCAGTACCGCCGCGGCACTGCAGGTCTCCATTCACAGTTTGACACGTGTTTGGAGCAGTTGGGCGTGGGTTTTTCTATAAATACCCCCTCTTCTCTTCAGAAAGGAGGTTGGCAATCAGAGAACTTAAAAAAAACAGTAGAGAAAAGCTTAAAACACTTAGTTTTCTTTAGATTTTAGAAGTTTTCTCTTAGTTTTAGGAGATTCTTTGGTGCTTGGTGCTCAATCCAGCCTTCATCATCCTTGTTGTGGATCATTCCAACCCCATACTGAGGGTTGAGGTAATTCTTTAACTCTTTTAAGTTGTTTTCAATACATTTCATTACTTAGATAGCTTGAACATTTACTTTCTGAACTTTAACATCTCTGAACATACCTCAAAACAACCATAAAATCATTTTATAGTTTCTGTACGTAATAATTTTGATAATCCAAAACTGATTTCTTAGATCAGTGCCGCTGCGGCACTGGATCAGTACCTGGGCGGTACTGATCTGTTCCGCAGCGGTACTGTTCCTCTTTCCAGAAACTTATTTTGTATCCTTTTCACTGGAAAGTCCTCCTGTACAGAAATAAAACCTTTGAACCTGTTTTGTTTAAACAGTACCGCTGCGGTACTGATCTTGTGCCTTCGCGGTACTGGATCTGTTCCGCCGCGGCACTGCAGTGCTTTCCAGACCATTTTTTGCCACTTTTTTTTTAACTTGGAATAAAATTTCAATTAAAAATAACAAATAAATATTTCGACAGAGATGTAAACCTTCAGAAATTTAATGTTCTAGTATTTAAGTAAGTGTTTTGTGTTTGTTTTGTTATGTATGAACTTTGTAAATGATGCTTTGATGAAATAAAATGTATGTTGGTGTGAATTTAAGTGTGATTAATGTGTGATTTAGATAAAATGCCATGATTAGAAGAATCTAGGTGTTAAAGTGTTATTTTGTAAAGTCTAGGTACTAAAATGTAAATATGCATGTTTTAGGTACTAGATTAGTAATTTGACATGTTAGGGGTCCCTTTGGCATGTTTATATAGTGTAGGGATCATTTTGTATATCTTGTATATTAGGAGGGGTATTAGGGTAATTGTGTATATTATTTACGGGTAGGTCAAATATTATAAACTGTTAATGTTGTTGCTCCCCTCGGCCATAAGGAAAGAGGGAGTATTATTTTATGATTCGAATAACTATATTTGTTTGTTTGTTAATTCTTTGCAATAAATTGTATGATTGCAACGGTTAAATTATTTCCCACATTAGGAGCATCGATAGATTTAATCGGACTTAATAAATAAAAACGGTTTCTTAAAATAAATTAGAAAGCATAGGTTTATCAGAGGCCGGTTTTCCGGGCTTTATTCCGATCAATATCGGGATAAAGTACCCAACTCCCTTACCTTAGAATCTTAGGTTCGCCTGACCAGTATTTTTGCCTTAAATAAAATGGGTTTAATTGGAGTCACTCTTTTGTAAGAAATTAAAATAAATAAGGTTCCCATTGCCGAGATAAAAATGGGTGGCGACTCAATTGTTTTATCCAAATTAGGAACTGTAAATAGATTTTATCACTTTTTGTTTGAGAAATAAGAAAGATTCTAAAACCGAGAGTGTTCTCCCGGGGGTGAACAGATTGGCGACTCTGCTGGGGATTTGCACCCACTAATCCCCGGCTTTTAATAAATTTAGTTGGGCAGCAATTAGGAGTTAACTCAAATAATTAATCTATGCTTTTCTAAAAATTGGGAATAAAAAGAAACCGAAACAATCGTGTGGGAAATCTTTTAACCGTTTATTTGATTTATTGCTTTTTGTACAGCTTTAAATAAAACTGCATCATGCATAAATCGAGTCTCTAGTTTTCTCATCTCTTTCTACCCATTACCCTTTGGTGATTTTACTAACTTCAAAGGTGGATCCAGCCTAAACCATGCGTTTTAGGTAAATCCACCCAAGAATTAGTGAAATTCTCCAACCGTAAGCCTCGTACCAAGTGGTATATCAAAGGCGGCTGTAATGGCCATATCCCGCTTACGGAACCTAAGCTTTACACCCGTTGACTTAACCAATGCATGTAGTTCAAATCCTAGTCACTTCCATTTAGGGAAAATCTCGAGTCTATTTGCTGTTGTTATGCCGCATTCATCCCGAGAGTTTTATATTCGTCAATCTCAAAACCCCAAGTTGGTTGTCGAGATCAGACCACTCCTAGGGTTAGATGTCGGAATGTTGACCAAATTGAACTCGTGTGCGGGAGAAATAAGGGTGGAAGAAAGCATGCATTTCCTATCTCCCATTCCCTGTGGTGTAAATAAATTGTGCATATGAGATGTTTTTGTCATGCATCATTTAACCTCTTTATTCTTCAGCCATACATAAATAAGAGTCATCTTTGGTATGGGCGTTTGAATCTCGTTCGCTGAACTTTATGAATAATGTGCGCTAAAATCGAATCACACCACTTTGGGTATACTCGGGCTGTCACCAATCTGTTAACTGAAGGATCTTCTTTTTCAAGTGGTGGCATTCTTTTCATTCTTTGAAAAGTAAGCGGAGAGAAATGAATAATGTAAATAAAAAAAATCCTGCTTAGTGTCATTCACGCTAAGGCAAAAAGTAAGGACAAAAAATGAGCAAAAAAAAAAATATATGAATAAAGTCCTGCTTGGAAAATCTTTCCTTCCAAGGCAAAAATTAAGGACACGAGAGAAAATAATTGATTATAAAGTCCTAAAGGAATAATCAATGACAAAGAATGATTGGAATACCTTTGATGAGATTTTAACGCGAATTATTCATTTAGTTCTCGAGAATAAGACCTTATTCCCATACCTGTAAGTTGACACATTAGACATTGCATTTTCATCTTACGTGCCCGCATATCATGCATACATGCAGGGCCCGTTCTTAATAAGGATTCATTTCTTACAGCAAAATAGCTTCATCTCGCAAAAGCACGGATTCCGGCTGGTCCCGACGTTCGTCATCTGGCCGTCTAGCCCGTCAGGCTCCACAAGGATCCCCAATCCCTCCGTCGCCACCAACTCCTACAGTCGAACCAGCTATGGCAGACAACGTAGAACAGTGTTTTTCAGAAGCCCAAGAGAAGAGGTTAATGGACTTGATAGCGGCTGCAGTGACCCAAGCTAGTATACGGTCACGGCCTGCTGAAGTGGCCGGACCATCCTTGGTTAATGTGGAAAATGAGGCTTCCGAAAGAAACCCTAAAGAAGATGCCAGCAGTGGGGAAGGGATTTCTGTAACTGAGCAGCTAGCTGAGATGAGAAAAGAGATGGAAGAGAAATTCCAGAAAGAAATGCAGAGGTTAACGGGAAAGAAGCTGGATCAGGGGTTCGAGGTTGAGGATTATGTCCTGAGAGCGTCTGGCTCTACTCCTCTTAAGGCTTTGAAGCACACTGTCTTTGAGGGTCAGGAGGATCCAAGGATGCATTTGAGAGGGTTTCTACAAGCAGCTCATGTTAACCGCTACATGAAAGAGGATGTACTCAACGTCTTTCCCACCACTCTGTGCAAAGCTTATCAGAAGTGGTATTATGACTTGGAAGCCAGTGTGAGGAATGATTGGGTGGCATTACAGAAGGCCTTCTTGGACCACTTTAAGGTGGAGGATATGGATGACTTCAGTGTGGAGGACTTGAAGAAGCTGAAGCAGGGGAAAGACGAGTCTTTCACAGACTACTACCGGAGATGGAAGAACAAGCTGTACCTGCTTAATGTTAAAGTGAAGGAAGCAGAGTTGATTACCCTATTCTCTAAAAGCACTGTCCCATTCTTCAAGGACAGATTCTTGTCAAGCGCTTACGAGAATTGGACTGCCGTCCAAAGAGCCGGGTTGAATATTGAAGAGCTGTATCAGGAAGAGAAGAAGTCCAGTAAGGGGTTCGGAGGATATCGGGCTGCACAGAGCAAGAACAACAACAGTAATGCTGCAAACCAGACGGGGAGTAGCAATACTGTTAGTAATGTACAGCAGAGACCACAGAACCGGCAGTTCATTGACTGGGGGATGCCATTGAAGAAGGTAATGGATGCGTGTGTAGCCAAGGGAGTTTTGGCTAAGCTGACGCCGAATCCTAATGTCCCGATGCGCGGAAATAGAGGAGATCTGGAGTGTGAGTTCCACCAATGTAAGGGACATTCCACCAACAACTGCTTCCGATTGAAGAATGAGCTCCAGGACCTATTAGAAAGTGGGAGGATTACAGGTCCCAAAAATCAGAGAAACCCGAGCACGCAGAACAATCCTCTGCCTCACTATGTCTACCCTCCAGCTGAGCAGCAAATGGGAAGACAGGTTAATGCTATCTTCAATGGTGGCAAGACGGAGGAAGAAATCTTGAGAGAAGCTGAGTGGGAGGAGAGAGTGTGCATGATGGAACCTGTGGATATATGGGATGCCATCAGTGAGGAAGGAAAGGAGGAAAAACAGCCATCCAGGGTAACCTGGAAATCAAGTGTGAAGGTGGAGATGGGAGACATTTTATCGGAAGAAGAGGAGATGAAGATGGCAATCCAGATGAGTTTGGAGGACCAAGAGGAGGAAGAGCTGTATGTAAGTGGAGGAGAGGACGAGCCAGCAATTGACAATCTTACTCGCAGTGGTCGAGTATATCAGCCAGCTGAGGAAGAGCTGAGGAGAGTGAAGGGGAAGGAAAAAGAAGAGAAGGAGGAAGCCGCCAACAGAGATCAGAATAGGGGAATCGTTATACGCGAGGACCCTAAAAATGCAGAGAGAGAAGCAGAAAAAAGAGGGAGTGAGAAGAAGCTTGGGGGAAGAGAGAAGGGAGAGAATAGCAAGGCAATAGAGACTGTGCCTAATGGGCTGACCGCTGACTCAGTTTTGATGCAATTGAGACGCACAAAGGCAGATGTAACAATCTGGGATCTGATTATGGCATCTAAGGAGCACCGGTTGGCCTTGTTGAAGGCGTTAGCCACTACTCGAATCCCAGTACAAACAGAGAGCGAAGAAATGATGGCAATGCTGCAGAAGAAGAAAGGGGAGATTATCTTCACTGATGACGATCTCCCAACTGAAGGAAGAAACCATACAAAGCCACTTTACATTCAGATTGAAGTGAATGGAAGGGCAACCAGAAATGTAATGGTGGACAATGGCTCAGCTCTCTGTGTCTGTCCTTTGAAGATGCTACCCAAATTTAGGATCGAAGAAAAAGATCTCGAGCCCTCTGTTATGGTGGTCAGGGCGTATGATAACTCATCTCGTGGTGCCAAGGGAACGTTTATGGCAAAGATATCTCAGTCACCAGTCGAAAGTTGGGTGAGGGTGGTGGTGTTGGATATCCCTGCTTCGTATGCAATGCTGTTAGGAAGGCCATGGCTTCATCCTTTGGGAGCTGTGCCTTCTACTCTGCACCGCAAGGTGAAAGTTCCATGGCAAGATGAGGTTATCACGATCAATGCTCAAGAGGAGTTAGGGGTTGCAGTGGTGGAAGAAGCTGAAACTGAGGAAGCTTTGTCTGGATTCCAAGTAGCAGTCACCGAATATTACTCTGAAGATGTTAGTGCGGTGGATCGCATGAGCGCTGCTACTAGGAAGCTAATGAAACAAATGAAGTGGAAGAAGGGCAGAGGTCTAGGAGTCCGAGGTCAAGGGATTCGTAAACCGCTCTCCGCGCTAAAAGTCAAGCGGGACTTCTTGGGTCTGGGGGAAGGAAAGGAGAAGACTCTCTTTGACATTCTGGAGCCGAAATTTGAGAACGGTTCTAAGAAGAAGTTCTTCACTCCGGAAGCATGTGGTGTGTTCAAACAGGAGGAAAAGGTGTATCCAGGGTTGGAAGTGTTTCTGGACGATTTCGAGAGTCAAATCATTGCTTCACCAGAGCCTCAGTTTGAAAACCTCATTGTTGGATGTGAGGAGTTCATCGGAATGGTCTGTGGAGAAGTCGCTGAAGAGATCAACTGGGATCAGAAGATGTCAGATTTTGAAGACTTCTTAGGGATTGGGGATGAAGCCCACAAGCTAGTGGCAGAACAGAAGGCAAAGGCCAACATCCTCCAGGCCATCCTAGCAGCTGAAGATCCTCAACAGGCGGAGGAGCCCGAGACAGAGACTGAAGATCAAGCTGCCGCTGCTGACACCGAAATTCCAGAAGAAGATCCTGAAGAAGTGCTATCTGCCATTAAAAATTGTATCATCGAGTCTTTTGATGATTGTAATAATGGTAGTGTTTATTTTTCTGCCAGTAACATTGAGAACAATTATGAGGGTCTCCCTCTTCTTTTTAATAATATTGATATGAACTTTGCTTATTTGTTTGATTCGTTACATGCTTGCACCATTCATGGCATTGATTATACTACACGCATATTTGACATCAATGCATTGCAATACATTTCATTTAACCTAAGCAGCCTCGAAAATCCAAAATTAATTGAAATCGGATCAGACTTCAAGACAGAAACCATGGAAGAATTGCAAGGATGTCTGAAGAAGCATGCGGAAGTGTTTGCCTGGAGTTACTCTGATATGCCAGGGGTTGACAGGTCCATAGCTGAGCATCGTATTCCTACTTTTCCTGATGTCAAGGAGGTTAAGCAGAAAAGAAGAAGGGTTAGACCGGAATGGCAGGAGAAGATTAAGGCTGAGGTACAGAAGCAGTTGGATGCGGGTTTCTTAGAGGTGGTCAATTATCCTAAGTGGCTGGCCAATATTGTTCCAGTGCTGAAAAAAGACGGAAGAATCAGAGTCTGTGTAGACTACAGAGATTTGAACAAGGCCTCACCAAAGGATGATTTCCCACTCCCGCACATTGATGTTCTTATCGACAGTGCTGCAGGAATGGGATGTTATTCCATCATGGACGGGTTTTCCGGCTATAATCAGATTCTGATGGCGCTTACGGATAAGTACAAGACTGCTTTCACCACTGACTTTGGGACATTCTGCTACAGAGTAATGCCGTTCGGGTTGAAGAATGCGGGAGCGACATACCAAAGAATGGCGACCACATTATTTCATGACATGATTCACAATGGTCTTGAAGTATATGTGGATGATATGGTAGTAATGACAAAGACTCCGGAAGAACATCCTGCTATGTTAGACAAGTTTTTTACCAGGGCGAGACAGTACAATTTGAGGCTTAATCCCAAAAAGTGTGCATTTGGAGTAACGTCCGGCAAGTTGTTGGGGTTCATAGTTGGTCCTAACGGAATTGAAGTGGACCCGGACAAGATCAAAGCAATACGGGAGATGGACCCACCAAAGACAGAGCGTCAAGTAAGGAGTTTCTTGGGGAAGATTCAGTACATCAGCAGATTTATCTCCAAGTTATCAATCACTTGTGAACCAATCTTCCGACTCCTAAAAAAGAACCAACCGGTGAAATGGAACGAAGACTGTCAAAAGGCGTTTGACAAGATCAAAGAATACTTGATGCATCCGCCTGTTTTGACCCCACCAAGACTAAACGAACCGCTGATCTTGTATCTCTCTGTCGAGGATTTGGGGATCGGAGCAATGTTGGCGCAGCCAGATAAAGCAGGAGTAGAAAGAGCCATCTACTATATCAGCAAGAAGTTGTTGCCGAATGAGGAGAAGTATAACCTGATTGAGAGGACCTGCCTAGCAGTAGTCTGGTCGACAAGGAAGTTGAAACACTACTTCGATTCATACAGAGTCACAGTCGTCTCTCGCATGGATCCTATGAGGTATCTGCAGCGAACTCCTAGTTTGGAAGGAAGATTGTCGAGATGGTTGGTGCAGATGTCAAGTGTAGATGCTGATTTTGTGACCAAGAAAACTGTGAAGGGAAGGGCAGTGGCAGAATTCTTGGCAGAGAATCCGGTGAAAGATGATGAACCTTGGGAACTGGAATTCCCGGATGAATACTTGCTGTGTGTGGAAGAGGGCGAATGGAGGTTATACTTCGATGGTTCAACTAACAAATTTGGAGCTGGAGCCGGTATCGTTATGGAATCGCCTACTGGGGAAATCACTATCATTTGCAAGAGACTGTTGTTTGATGTGACCAATAACATGGCAGAGTATGAGGCATGTATTTTGGGAGTAGAAACGTTGTTGGCTGCTGGTGCAAAAAATGTGGAGGTGATAGGAGATTCTAAACTGGTGATAGAGCATGCAACTGGTGAGTGGAAAGTGAAGGAGGAAAAGTTGAAGCCATATGTGGAATACCTGCAAGAGAAGGCAGTGTTGTTTGACAAGGTTAAGTTCACCCATATCGGGCGTACTTATAACAAGATTCCAGACGCTTTGGCCAATTTAGCCTCAGCTTGGCAAGACTTGAGAAGCGTGCCCAAGAAACCGTTCATCATCACATCCGGTTCAGTGCCATGTTACGAGAACCATTTCGTGAATGAAGTTGATGCAGAAATGGAACCTTGGTATGCTGATATCCTAAGGTTTATAAAAGACGGTTCATTCTCTGACTACGCTACGAGAGAAGACAGGACGGCGTTGAGGAAGATGGCGGTGAGATATGTTCTATCTGGAGATGAATTGTACTACCGGTCCTGGAACGGAATGTTGCTGAGATGTGTGACAAAGGCAGAGGGAGAGCGACTGATGAAGAAGATCCATGCAGGAGTCTGTGGTATTCATATGGGAGGAAAGGCCTTGGCAAGAAAGATCATGGGCCAAGGATTCTTTTGGATGTCTATGGAACCTGATTGTGGTTATTTTGTGAAGATATGTCAGAAGTGTCAGTTCCATGAGCATAAGAGACACTTGCCTGCTACGGAGTTGCATCCAACAGCGCCCTCGTGGCCGTTCTGTGCATGGGGTATTGATATCATTGGGAAAGTCAATCCCTCTGCTTCTAATCGACATGAATACATCCTGGTGGCTGTTGATTACTTTTCCAGATGGATTGAAGCGCAGTCGTTCCGAACTTTAAATGCCAAGCAAGTGGCCAAGTTCATCCAACAGAACATCTTTTGTCGCTACGGGGTTCCGCACCATATAGTGACTGACAATGGTAGTCATTTTCAAGCAGAGGTAGAGCAGTTATTAAGGAAGAATCGGGTGGAGCATCACAGGTCTTCTCCATACAGACCACAAGCCAACGGAGCAGTTGAAGCGGCAAATAAAGAGATTAAGAGAGCTTTGGCCAAGATGTGCGATCACTACAGGAACTGGGCAGAGAAGCTTCCTTTTGCTCTTTGGGGACTTCGAACCACCTCCAAGACTATCAACGGAGCCTCTCCTTTCGAACTAGTTTATGGGATGGAAGCCGTCTTGCCAATAGAGATTGAGAAGAAGTCGTTGAGGGTGATGGTTGAATCCGGTCTAACAGAGGAAGAATGGGTCAGGAAAAGATATGAAGATCTGGCACTGTTGGACGGAAAAAGACTTAACGCAAGATTTCAGGACCAGATGACTAAAAGAAGAATGGCTCGCTTTTTCAACAAACGGGTCCATCCTCGCGCTTTGCAAGTGGGAGATTTGGTTCTGAAGCAGATCTTGGACCACGAAGCTCATGAATTCCCTGGAGGCAAATTCAGGCCAAACTGGGAAGGACCATACAAGGTGGCAAAGTTATTATCCAAAGGTGCAGTTGAGCTCGAAACATTAGAAGGCAAACCTTATGGCAAATTGGTCAACCAAGACAAACTCAAGAAGTTCTACGTCTGAGATGATGATTTCAATTAACAAAAAAAAAAAAAGGAAGAATAAGAAAAGAAAAAAGAAAAAGCTCGCTAGGTTGAAAACCCGCAAAGGGCGGCCTAGGCAAAAGTTAGAGCAAGCTCGGCAAGTTGAAAACCCGAAAGGGCAGCTTGCGCAAAAATTAGAGCAGAAAAAATAGAAAAAATAAAAATAAAAAATATATAAAAAAAAGAGGGATTGGCTGAGGATGCTTAGTTTAAATAAAATGTAATTGCATGAATGATGACATTAGTGCATTTGTATATTCAAAGCCATAGATGAGCTTGTATGTAACCTTTCAAATAAATAATAAAAGTACAATCATTTTTGTGCCAAAACTCTGAGTATTGATGAATGGAGTTAATATGTTAATTGTTTTCTCAATGAAATTTAGATAGCATGCTATTCTGGCATTTCTTTTCATGAATGTATCGTCAGGCAGCCTTAGCGTTTCTCCGTCTGTTGACACAGCAGAATGACAGCCCAGTTTACTTAGGTTGATGCTATGAGGATGAATGAAGGGATTCAGTTAGAAAAATTTTGCTTTTTTGAGATGGATCCATACATATCATGAAAAATTAGATGCATAACCTAGGAGCATGCATACATTTGAGAGCATATGTGTATAACTTTGCAGGCGTTACAAATGACAAGGTACTCCCTTTCTGAGTGATTGCTTTGAATAAATGCGTGTCATCCTTGCTATGAACACTTTATGTGGGTCAAATTTTATGTAAATATGTTGCATGCATTATAATATCTCACCATTTATGCAGAAAACGAAATCCAACTCGGAAAGAAGATTGGTTGCATTTTCTTGTCTGTTGTGATGGTTTCTTTCAGGACTGAAGTGACAAGCTTTTTGAGATCACTGCCTGCAAGCACTTGGGGAATCAAACCTCTGAAACAATTGCACTGGGTGTTGAGCTACTGTGGGTTGAAGCCTTGCCGGGGAGTGTTGAAGAATTTAGAGGAACATTTTGATTGCATTACCTTCTCATTCCGATACAAGGACGTTGAGATATCTCCACTCTATGAGGAGATGTGCGCTATTATGGATTATTATCCTGCCAGAGAAGAAATACCGGCGCTACCGCCTACTCAGGATATTTCAGTCACAGATTTGCTTCGGTTAAGCCCTGTTGTCTTGAAGGGGATTGATGAAAATATGCCGGATATTCCTTTGAAGCCGTTCTTAGCACGAGTACACTCAGTGGACGGAACATCAGCTTGGCAGCATGCTTTGGGTTTTCTCATTCTGAGTACATACTGTTTAAAGCGCGCTCGACCAGAAGTTGGAGATATTAGGGTCTTGAAGGTAGCACATGATATGGTATATCGAGGACGCACTCCACACATGCTGATTATGGGAGAGATTATGGGATGGATGATGGACGTCACCAGTAAGAGAGAAGATTTCACACCGCACGGACACCGAGGATGGCCGATGTTACTTCAGGTCTGGGCTGTGGATAAGTTGAGTTTGGTCCCACCAGTTTCAACGCAGATGATTCCGACTTACGAATCGAGGCATTACCAAACTCGATCTCGTAAGAATCTGGTAGTGCCTGATGATCCGGAGATTAGATGGATGAGTCCTTGGTGGAGAATAAAAGGAATTACCCGCAGTAACTTGTATGCCAAGCATGTTACATACTGCAACTTGGACCACGCCCTGGCCTACTTCCCGGATAGGTTATCTCGACAATTCGGTGAAAGTCAGCATGTACCAAACCAGATTGAGTTTGAAAGTGGACCTAACTTCAGTACCTTGCTAGCCACTTTGGAAGCCCGATGGTCAAAGAGGATGATAGTACCGATGGTTACGAGCTCGCCAAGAGTCATTCCGAGGGAGGAGTTTGATTGGGACGCTTATGTGGACCAGTGTGAACAAGGGAAAGACGCAGCTAACAAGCGTAAGAAAACGGCAAGCGGCATGAGTTCATAGTCTATCGAAAGAAAAAAAATGAAAGTCACAACAGACTGAACGCTCAGAAGACTATTTTTATTAATTATGTAATTACGGATGTTTATGTTTCTAACTGGTTATCAACAATCTTTAATTCCGAGTTGGACTTCAAAAATTAATCAATCAAATCATGCATCTTTTGTGTTGTTTTTGTTTTCTTTAATTTATTACTGGTTAATTCATTTATTAAGAATAAAAAAATCCATGCCGGGCGAGGCGCGCCCATTCTAACCTGGCAAGTCAAAAGTATATGCTTGCCTTTGCTTGTTTTTGTAAATAATGCAGGAAAATAGGTAAAATGTGCTGTATAGAAAAAAATGCATATATACAAAGTTCACCACAAAAGACAATGTATACTGCTCCGAAGAGCTACAGAGAGAAAAACAAAACAAAAATAAATGAAATGATGACAAAAGGAGGGAAAATCTAGCTAGGACCCTCAGCCTCTACCCCCTCTGCTGCTACCAGCCATATGATCATGGGGGCGGGTGCCATGACCATACCTCCCCCCGGCACCTCTCCTTGGACCGGAAACCTCCCTACTTCGGAAGGTGAAGCCACTGCCATCGTCGTCGTCGTCTGAAGAAGATGAATCAGCGTTCACCTCATCATCGACATCGGCAATGTCGTCGCTGGCATAGAAGGCAGCCAGCTGGTCAGCATTGAGAAGCTCCAACAACCTCTCCTTCTCCAGCTTACTCCTCTCTCGCTCTTGTGCATGAGCAGCCTCGACATGCGCAACCCGCTTCTTCTGTTGAAGCAAACAAAGGAAAGTGAGTAAAAGCATTAGTCAGTTTGAAGAATGGAAGATGAAGATTTGTACCTCTCGGGCGGCATTCCTAATGGAAGAGGCAATCACAGCACGGGCCGAGTCGTACTGCCACACGAGTCTCCGGTACGCCTCAATAGACACCTGCAGTGTAAGAAGAACAGTCGGTTGAGAAAATTGTTAGAAAGAGGGGAAGAGATTCAGAAGAGGCCACTTACATGAGTCGTGTCCGGAGGAAAGACACGGGGGTAGGAGACTCCACTCTCGTCAATCGGATCTAGATCGACCTTGGGTGCCAGCTCGGGATCATTTAAAACCACCTCCATGGATGGTGGAAAAGGCACGGTACCCAAGACGATGCCCGGAGGCATAGCAGCAGCAGCAGGGGAAACAGGTGCAGCAGGAGCGGGAGCAGCAGGCTCCTCGACCTGGAGCTCACCTCGCCTGCGCCTCTTGGGAACTCTAAGCGCAGGAATCTGTGAACAAGATAGATGGTTAGTTCTGGCAGCAAGAATAAATAATGAGAAGCAGTGGATTGATAGTAGTGCATACCTCTGGACCGGCAGGAGCTGGCTGAGTGTGAACGGGAGGAACAGCAGCTAACCTCGCTGGACGGACAGGAGGATCGCTGAATGGAGTCCACGGGGTGAGCCTCTCCAGAATGTACTCGGGGTATCCCCCGGCAGCAGCATTGACGAGACCCACAGCAGCTACACCAGCAATCGCCCTGTCCCTCTCCACTGGAGTCATGGTCCAGGTGGACAGCACATGTCGAGGAGGAGGTGATGGTACTCTTCTAGCAGCTGGAGCCTTGTTGAAATCCAGCACTCTCTCTCCCAGGTAGTATCGATCTAGAAGGTAGCCCGGCAGGAGCACCCTCTGTGCTGTAAGCTCCTCTGCTCTGATCCGACGGGTGTACCTCCACCATGGAGAGCCAGCCTCTCCCCAAGGACTCTGGGTGACCTGCATTGATGAAACAAGAGAATGTCAGTTAAGGATCGATGCAAGGAAGACAGAATCAAGCTGGTCAAGAAGTTACCTCATTGAACTCCAAATAGTTCAGTCTCTCCCGGCACATCTCCAGGCTGTCTGAGTTGTGAAAGTAGTGCCTTTTGTAGAGTTGTGAGCGCGGGATGCAGTCGAGTGAAGCTCTCCCCTCCACCTCCTCATCCGGTCGGCCGGGGATCAAACCATACTCCAAAGCCCACATCTGCAAGGTAACGACAGGTCAGTATATTATATAAATAATATGTTATACAGGAATGGAAATGGAAGAAAAGACGGAGATTGAGGAGTATACCTCTAACCATCGGGTGTAAACCCAAGATGAGTCGTGGGAACCACGCACCCAGGCGTCGAAGCCGTGGTACAGGTGCGCGAGGGCAATGGATGCCCAATCCTGGTCTCTGATGGCTCTCAAGTCCGCCAATGCCACCAGAACAGCTGGGTCTCCTCTGTTGCGAGAGTCGAGGAGAAGGGTGGTGCAGATGAGGTAGAAAATATAGGACCGAGCTATCTGGTCCATCTCCAGCTGACTGAAAACCGGAGCATCGCCAGCAGCGTCCGACCTCTGCCATGCCTCGGTCCTCTCTCGGATGGTGTCGGACCACCGAATTCGGATCTGATCGTAAAAGATGTCCTGGCCGTCATCGACGTCCTCCAGGCCCAGCAAGTCTTCACAAAGAGCATAGCACACCCCTCGGTAGCGTGTGTCCATGGAAGGGTGCTGTCCCTCGAAGCCCAGACCAGAGAGGGCTGTGAAGTCCGCAGGAGTGATCGTCATCTCCCCGAAGCTGAAATGGAATGACTTGGTGACGTCATTCCACCTCTCCAATAAGGCATACCGCCAGCGGCGGGAGAAGTGCGGTGTGGAGCTCCTCAACCCGCTGATGAAGTCCGAGAACCCAGTCTCACGGACTCGAGCCTTGGCCGGCTCTGGCAACAGATCCCAGAAAGCAGCCGCATCGTGTGCATTGCCAGCACTGCCAGCCTTCCGTTCATTCTGCACAAACAGCAAAAACAGGTAATTTTTAATGAAAATTGAATGACTAACGTGCATTTTTGTTGTAAATCAGTGTGCAGGTATGTATAACGGTGCAAAAGTGCAAAACAGCAGGCCTGCAAAGTAGTAGGGTAGTTGCAGCAGAAAAACAGAGTCTGCAGAGTGAAACAGTACCGCAGCGTCACTGTTCAGTACCGCTGCGCCACTGTTCTGTACCGCTGCGTCACTGATCAGTACCGCAGCGGCACTGTTTCTAGGTCAGAGGTTAAATCTGAGATTTTGAGGCTTTTCAGGGTTGTTTGATGATAGATGGGGGCAGGGGAAGGCCGAAATTGAATAAACTAGGGAGAGAATGGGCAGAAAAACAGCAGAGGAGGAGAAAATTGAAAAACCCTAGAAATTTTTGAAAAATCCTATTTTCAGGGGGCAAATCAGTTTGGAAATGTAATGAGCATGCATACAGGTCATTTTCGGCACCTAGGGAGTGTTTTTGGTAAAGAAGATCAGTCAGAAAACTGAAAATCCGAGAGGGGGTGATTTCCACTGTCAGCGGCACTGTTCTGGGTCTCAGAACAGTACCGCAGGCTCAGAACAGTACCGCTGCGGCACAGGAGCAGTACCGCCGCGGTAGAGCCTTTCAAAAATAGCAAATTTTCCAAATTTGGCCAAGACAGCCTCCTAGATCTATGTGTTGTGACCCTAGACATGCAATCTCTAAGCAGTTTAAAGCATGTATGGCAGCGGAAAAGTGAAAACGCTAAAAGTTAGGGTTTGCTCGGAAAATACCTGTTTACGCCCGCTGCGATGCGATCGGGTGTCAAACCGAGGCGGCAGGACCTCCCCCTCAGCCGGGAGATAGCGGGAGACGATGTAGGCGTCCGTCAGCACGCCTAATCGTGGGTGGAGAGGCTCGATGGGAGCGTTATCCTCCAGATCGGGAAGATCGGGGACAGGTCCAATGGTGCGGACCTCCTCGGAGTAGATAGGGGCGCGGGGTTCACGTCTGGGAGCCATGTGGGTTGAGAGAAAGAAAAATTTTAGAGAGAAAAGAGAAAAACACTGGTTTGGGAAAGTGAAAGTGAAGAATGAAGAATTAGAAAACTATTTATAGTTTTCTACTGGGCCCTGGGCCCATCAAGACTTAAGTTAGCCCAAACAGTCAACCGGGACTCCGATTGCGATACCGTTTGAACCCCGACTCTCCCGATGACGTAAGCTTTCATAAAAAAAAAAAAAAAAAAAAAAAAAAAAAAAAAAAAAAAAAAAAAAA
>JAVBXA010966441.1:0-17786 GCA_034781895.1 Psittacara finschi | reverse complement strand
TCAGGACCTGTTCAAACCTCATTGCAAGGTTCACTTCCTGCCAGGAATACACTGGGCCCTTTCTCTGCAAGGCTGAAATCAAGTACCCAAACCTTGGACAGGACATTGTGTCTACCAAAGCTGTTGTTCATCTGCCTCCTCCTGCACCTCACAGCAAACCCAAAACAACTGCAGGTCCTGGCCCTGCTGCAAAGTCAATCGTTTGCCCGGGCTCTGGGCTGCTCTCCCCATGGTCACCTCCCATCCCTTCCCTCTGGACACAGCCATGCCACAGCACACAGCTGCCCAGAAGCTGATGGAGTCTGGAAATAGCATCAGAGACAACTGTGTAGAGGGCATGGCTGTACAACTCACAAGCTGAGACAACCTGACTTGGCAGCTTCCAGCAAACTCCTTTTTCCATCCAAAGCAGACACAGCTGACAGAAAACACCACCAAGACATAAAGGTGCTTCATAGATACCCATAGGTTTCTAAATGAAGAAGCATTGCTTTTCCAGACTGGACAATTTTAGCTGCTCTGACTGCTTGTTGGTGTTTTCTCAGCCATAAGATGGAGGAAGAACCACAACACAGCCCAGGAACCATTCAATGACCTCTCCTGCTATTGATACATGCTGAGGACATGAAGGCTGCACTTCACACACCTGGCAAAGACAGCGTGAATCGCAGGGTCCAGCTGAGCTTATCCACAGCTCAGCTGCTTCCCTGGGCTCACAGCACAGGAAAAGTTCACCAAGCTCTGCCTACAGCACATAAATTGAAATTCTACTACTAAGGACTTAGATTTGCTTCCCCTTACCTTAAGTGCTTTTCTCTCTGAAGTCTGCTCCTGGCTGCTTCTTCTGATATCATTGTAGCCAGAGCTATTTTTCTCTGTCTCTTTCTCTCCATCAAACATCACGCTTGTCTTGATGGAAGAAGAGCTCTCTCGGATGGGAGGCAAGGGTTTGGATGGAAGGAGTGCAGAGTGCAGTCTGGGAAATTATCTGTGAAGTAGTGGAGCTAGTCAGATCTGCAAAGTGGAGACACAGAATGTAACAGAGTCCACAAAGTAAATGTAAAGCATCTGAAGCTCTGTACTTCATGGGACACATTTCCTGGAAGATTCTAAACAACTGCACAGGGAAACATACTCCTGCTGGAAGAACCTTGAAGCAGGCCTGGGGGAATATCCTGCCCCACTTTCCCAGAGCTACTACAGGAACAGCCTGGCCTCTGGGCTGTCCTGGGACAGCAGGGAGCCCAGAGCCCTGTGCTCTCCAGGAATGGCTCAGCTGCACATGCAGCCTCCTGCTCCTCTCCCTGCCCCACAGCTGAGCAGCCCTACAGCTCCAGGGGCCCTGGCAGCAGCACAGCTCCTTGCAGGGGGCACATGCTGGGAACAACTGCTCCCTGGCAATGAGCACAGCCTCTCTGGGCTGCAACAAGTCCCTTCCTCCCACCAGAGAGGGGCCCAGCTCCCCACTTATCTCTGTGTGAGGCTGATCCATGCTTGGTCTTCACTTTGTCCTCAGTCTGGAGTTCCTTCAGGCCCCCCATGCCATGACTAGGAAGGGTGATGGAGAGAGCAGGGGCAGATGCACACCCTTCCTTAGTGTTTGGTCATTTTTGGCACAGCTGAAAAGTCACATCCAGAGGTGTCCAACTCAGCACTTGGTCAGCTTTCTGGAGAACATCTCTCTTTCACCAGCCCAAAATCTTGGAGAGGTTTTCCCGCACATGTGGAGGCTTGCTGGCAGCACATTTCTTCAGCTGGGTGCCCATCACCTTGTAGAGGGCACAGGCAAGCTTGGTGGCCACGGTGCGGACGTTGGCGCTTCGGACAGGCAGCGCCTTGTTCTCCAGGAAGGACCAGAGCACGGGCAGGGCGTCGTGCTGGACCACTTCAGGGCTGCTGGCATAAACCCACTGCACAAGCACTGCCGGGAGAGAGACACAGCTTCTTACCCACCAACCTCAATGCAAACAAGGATCTACCTCTGCTTTTGCTTCTTGCAAGCCTCTCTGGCCAAGATCAGTGAAATAGCACACAGAGCCCCATGATCCAGAAACGGGCAGAGCAGCTGATCATCCTGGAAACAGAACCACCAACCCCTCAGCACTAATTTCTCCAACCAGAGCCTTGTGCCTGAGGCAGACTTCGTACCTTTACTAAATTATCTCACAATCTCTTTCTGCATGAACAATGAATGAAATGTCCAATTGCATTTTATGTCCAGTAACAAGTTGTCTAAACCCACCCTAAAGATTTGGAAATGCACCCTAGAGAGGCAAATGAGAGATTTCTAATAAAAGGATGATTCCATTTTTGTACCTTTGATGTCAAGTGCCAAATGTCTCATCTGGCTCTTCCCTTTGCTCAGTGGCACACAGCAAAGGGCAGTATTAGAACACACCTCAAAACTCCAGCCCACCAGAGATGGCTGCTGCCTGACAGCTGGATTAGAAACATCAGTGCCTAGCTGGTGTCTTTGGCAGAATGCTTTTGGGGCTTCCAGCAAACAGCTCTTTCAAACCTCAGGGTGCCTTAGATAATTATCCAGACTGCATTGCTGTGGCATTTGAATGCTCCACATTTTAATGCCATTTCCCCTACCAATGTTAATGGCATTTTTCTCTTGCAATGTGCACTGAAATAGGGGCATAGAGAGAGAAAAATGCTACACAGGGGACAGAAATGTAACCAAAACATGAGTGTTTTCTCATATTGTCTCTGAAATCTGCTCTCTGCCCATTTTCTGAACTGAACTGTATCAAACACAGACAAAAATTTACTATCAACTGGCTCCTTGCAACAGGCAGATTTGGCTGAGAGATCAAAACCTGAAATGCTCTGGAGACCATTCTTATTTTCTGATCTGGCAAAATGTTATCTAGTAGCCCTTTATTGTTCTGTGGTGGAAGAGACTTCATTTTCTCTATGCTGTTAATCCACCAGCAGTCATCAACATTGGAACAGCTCCTGAAAGTACCCAAAACCAATTCTGCTAAGCAGGAAAGGGTTATGGTACCCATTTTAAAATGGGAATTCATTTGAGTTAAAATATCATTAAAGACAATTGGTGACTACTGAATGTGAGGAACAGCTGTCTGTTCCTACTAAATCTGAGAGAGAACATCTGCTTTCTCTAAAGTAGTCCTAATTTATAGTTAGTTTCCTTTTTTGAAAAAGAGATCAAAAGAACTGCTAAACTAAATTCCCTGTGGCTGGAGATCTACTTTATTCAAATGCTCTTTAAAGGGCCTTTGACATTCCCAATCACTGAACATGCCCTTTTGAGATTCCTAATGAAGACACAAAGTGGATTAAACCTTGCATTCAAAGATGTTGGCCTAATTAGCAGTGGATTTAGCCCCAGTTAAAGCAAGGCTATCAATCGTCTTCTCTACTATCTATTGAGATTATAATTTTCCCATTCCTTGGCTATTGCTGACCTAGCAAGCTCCTCTGAGGAATCAATTATCAGCTGCATTTGAAGCCTTTTGGACAGGGCTGACAGAGGCAGACACTGTTTGCACAGCCTGAAAGGCTCAGTCCAATGCCACTTTGACAGCACAGGCAGGGAGCCCCAGCACTCTGCTTCTGCCCCTGTGCCCCCAGAGGCTGCCTTGCACTAAGTCCCTGCCTCTAATAGGTCTGTTGAGTTTTGACCTAAGCTGTGACCCCAGGCTCTGCACAGCTCAGCCTCTAAACTTTCCATGAGAAAAAATAAGAATTCTGTGAGGACAAAACAAACTGATGCCCTGAAACAGCATTTGCCACAATTTTCCCTAAAAGATCACAGATGTCCCTGAGCTGCCCAGAGAGGAGCCAGCTGGGGTATTTTTAGCCCCTCCCTTTCCTGGAGGTGGGTTCTGAGATGTGATGCCCCAGTGAGAGCTCAGCCCCCAGGCCAAGCTCTGCCCCCATCTCAGATGCTGCCCAGCTCTGCAGCAGCCAGGGAAAACCTGCCAAATACACCTGCCATGGGTATTGGGCAGGAAGGACAAGCTCAGCACCTCCTGATTTGGAAGAGCTACTCTGCTGTCTGTTCACAGGCGTTCCCTGTAAATACTCCCTGGGAAGAGCTCTTGGCTCAGAAGGGGAGGCCATACCTGTGATACGCTCCGCAACATCCAGCAGAGCTTGGCCACGCAGCTGATTCCATTGGTAGCTGAACTCTTTCAGCAGTGATACTTTATCTACAAGAGAAACACACGTTTCAGCTCACTTGTCTGAGGCCATAGCAGAAAGGAGAGTGAAGAGAAGGGAAAGGGCAGCGGCAACCCCATTTTATAAAATCAAGTCAATTTCTGCTGATTTTTGAGTCCTTTTCTTCTTTCCTCCCAGCCTACTTGGCAGGGTTTTAAATTCCAAAAGAAAAGCTCTCCTTTCACATTTGTAAATCCAAACTTGTCTGCTGTACCAGGAGCTATGTTAAAACATTTCACAGCAGGGACCTCAAGAGTTCAGTCACAGAGAAGCAGAGAAAAGGTTTTGCATCCCAGAGCAAAAAGGAAGAAGCTACTTGGGACACAGAAAGGCACTGAGTCAGGCAGTTTGTGAGTTCAAAGAGCTGCTAGGGAGGAGAAAGTGGAAACTCCCCTTGAAGACCTGCCTATTCAACACTCCAATTTTCAGACATATTTCCCCAGAGCAGAGCTGACATAAATCTATGTGGCAAAGGAATTTAGAGCAGCCCTTGCCAGTGTAGTTATTTGCTATTGCTATCTTGCCCCATGCAAAACAGCACGTGGAACAAGGCATCATTGGCAGCTGGGTTTGTACCTGTTTGTTATAAAGAAATGAACTTGGTAAATCATCAGTTCCCCTTTGAAAAAACAAGACAAAGGAGAAAGGTGGAATATAGGCATTATGTAGAGCCTTCCTGGTGGCTGCTCTGCAGAAGCTCTAAAGAGCCAGTGTCCCTTCATGCCAACAGCAAAGTTATTCATTTGGGAAGTCAAACGGGGCCCAAGCAAACTCCAAAACCCCTTTGCCTCTGAACTGTTGCAAAGCTGCAGTCTGGGATCTGCTCTTCAGACAAGCAGCACAGAGCCAAGGGTGCCTGGGACTGTTGGGAAATGCTGCTGCACATTCCAGCCTGTTGGGGACTGGTGCATAAGGACTGCACCTGCACAGCTTCTGGTGGGTGTCAGCTGGAGCATTCACAGACAACAGCAGCTCCCAAGGAACTCAGGGTTCTCTTGTGCAGGAGAGACAGAGACACAGTTGAGGAGAGTCCCTGCCAGAGCTCAGCCTTACCCAAATGAGCAATGGATTCATCCAGTGCTTTCACAGCTGCAGCACGAACCCTGGGATCCTTTGAGTTCAGGTTCCTTGTTATTCCTTCCACCAAACCAATGATCACCGGGTTCAGGGCATCTTTCAGGATGCCTGTGATTTCAGCCAGCACGTCCAGCGCCTTCTGCTTCACCTTCTTGTGGCTGTCAGATATTCTCCGGACAAAATAATCAAAAATCTGTAAAGAGAACAAGCAATGTGAAAGCTGGATTCAAATGCCCTTGTTTGAAGAGTGGATGTAGCAGTCAGCAATGTCAAAGATGAAAGTCATCCTTTCTGACAGGTCAGCACTTGCTTGCACAATTTCACTGTTTTCCTGTGAGCCACTCACTGGAATGGTGGTTCAGCCTCATGCTGGTTGAAAGATTTTCTTCTGTTTTTAAGAGGTTTGGCTGGGGACAGAATAGTTCCTATGGCATTTCTCTCCATCTATAAATCATTAAATCAATTCCATTTATTAATGCTAAAAACTACCTTTGCTTTGGATGGAAGCAGGTGTTTACAATGCCTGGTTTTCTATACAGTTGCCTCAAGTACTGAGGGCAATTATGATTTTGCCAAAACTATGGTTGGAGGAGATCTAAATTTTCTTTTGTTTGTCTCAGAGACAGTGTCTGGAGAAGTGCAGGGCTCTGATCAACTCTTCCAGGATCCAGACCACTTCTCTAACTAACAGGAGGATTCCTGAAATGTAATGTGCTGTACAGCTCTCATTAGAGCAGGTTCAGTCCCTAGAAAACCACATTATCAGGCACCTTTTCCTGGAAAAAGGGAAAAAGCAACTACTGGGAAGAGAAGGCAGACATCTGTTCTTAGCTGTTTTCTCCCTTTTCCAAAGAGAAAAAAAGGCCCCCCAAGAAGGGTAAGCACCATCTTACCCAAGAGGAATAGGAACAAAAATGGATATGAGTAGTCAGAGTTGTGCCTGTGCCAGAAGAGATGGAGTATATAGAAGTATTCTTTAAAAAAACAACTGGGTTTAAACCAACCCAGCCTGATACTTCTCTTCCCCATACAAACCCATTTTTGGTCCTGAGAATAACTGTCATGCTTTCAGTGGCTGGATTCCCTTCACTTCACCCAACTGGGAGTAGGAAAGAGCAGCAGTTACACCAGCAAAAAATTCTGCCACCATGTGATGAACAGCATCAACAGGCACCTGCCAGACAAATACAGCTGGACTGCAATAACTTGTCCTGAAGCCTGGGCCTGAATTACATTTGTCTGGGTAAGAGGGACCAGCCTGTCCCAAACAGCCAGGATGTAGTGCCAAGACACACTGATTTACCTTTACTGCCACAAGCATGGGAAAGGAGCTGAAGGAAAGGAGCAGTGAAGATATCTTACATACTTGGAGAATGTTAGTGCAGATGAGCTGGGGGCTGGTTTTGCACAGGTCTAGGAGGAGTGCCACTCCTTCCATCCGTGTCTGAAACCCCTTGGCTTCCAGGAGATGGTAAAGCTTCTGGAGCAGCTCCGTTTCTTCCACAGCTGGAGGTGACGTGACCTGGGCTTTTGGATGGTGTAGGAGGTGTCCATCAGAGGTAGATTTCACCCTGGGAAATGAAACCAAATGAGGACCTGTTGGTGATAATTATCGTAGCATGGCATCCCCATTGTGGAAATAATTAGCATTGACTCCATGATTCCAGAAGCCTGATCAATCACTGTATTATACTATACTATACTATACTATACTATACTATACTATACTATACTATACTATACTATACTATACTATACTATACTATATATACAGAAACTCATCGCCCTTACAGACAGTCCAATACAGCCAGACCAGATTGGTCACTTGAATCCAAAACACCATCACCAGTGGCCAATTATGACATTACCCTTTGGTAAACAAATCTCCATGGCACATTCCACATGTTCACAACAACAGGTGCAGCAAGTGAAGATAAGAATTGTTTCTCATTCTTTTCTCTGCTCTTCTCACAGCCTTCCCCAGGACAATGCCTCAGAAAGTTGTGCCTGCTGCTCTCTGTGGAGAGAGCTGCAGCCACAGATTATATCTTCAGTTAATTGTGAGCAAAACATCTTGAGCAGCTTTCCTAATTATGTGATTTCAAGCTGGAAAATCATGAGGCTCTGAAGAACAACGTGGACCTCATGACAATCATTACAGGAGACAATCTGCAAGTGACATTCTCGCCAGTGCTCACTCAGGAAAACCAAGGATGAGATGCATCTGATCTATCTTCAGATGGCTGCCAAGGCACACAGGTCACATTGCTTTGTGGAGAAAGAGAGACACTACTTCCAAGTTTAAATGCCTCCTCAGATGGGACGTGTGTGTCCTATAATAAGGATACTCATCACTCTGGAGAAGTGTCTCTACAAGCAGGCATGACAATCTGGAAAAGTAGCTCAGATGCATCTGAACAGATAAACAGGGCCATATGTGAAGGATTCAGAAAATCAGTAAGAGAGATATAAACAGAAGCCAGACATCCCAGAACTACACTCACATTTCATTTGCTTCCCTAGAGACTAGATCCAGAGCATAAAAACCCCACGGGGAACAATTCTCCTGAATCAACCTGTCTCTTCCATGAGCACAGGAAGATGCTAGCTGTGCTACTGAGGCATGTGGTCACTTTCCTGCCACTGCTGGGCATGACAGAGCTAAATAAATCCCCTCTGTTATCAGAGGAGAACAGGTACAAGTAGCTCTGTAACTGCCATGAAGAGACAGCAAGGATGAAATTCCTGTCTTAAATGCTGACTGTAGCACAAGATGAAATTAACCAAACATGCTGTCCATCAAGAAAATTATATGAATAACAGAAATATCAAGACAAAAGTCCACATTGAGACACCTGTTGACTGAAGTTGTTCAGGAATTGCCTTGCTACTTAGCACTCAAACTTGATACTGTTTGAGGGTAAGAAAATCCTGATTCAGCCAGCCCAAACCACATGGATGAGAACTGCATCTTTGTGGAATGACATCTTGCTTCTAGACTGAGATTTCTCATCAAAACACCCATCTAAAAAGACTCCATTCAGATGACAAAAACACCCCTAGTTGAATTTACTTGTCCCAAGTCAGGCAGCAGAAACTTGGCCCTCTCCTAGCCTCCACAAAACAGCCCTTGCCACTGCACTGGAGCGTCTGAGCTGCAACCAATGGGTGTCTTTTTGTCTCTCCATTTTTGCGGAAACCTCTCCAGAGAAGTTGTGCTCAACACAATGCAGAAGTAGACATTTTTTATCCTAGAGCATTTGTAGGGAAAGGAAGAAACCTGTGGCATTGGTCATCTCTGCCAGAAAGATTTTCCTGAGGAAGAGACATGTAAAGCTTGCCATGTGCTTTGCCACATCTGACAGAAGTGCTCAGTACCGTTTGCTAGAAGGCGCTGTGGCCTGGGGCTTCTTTGAGCCATCGTTCCTCTCCTTCACCGGCTCCTTGACAGATGGGCGTTCAGCCTTCTGGTTTTCCATCCCCTACAAGGACATAGAGAAACCCCATCAATCTTTAGACTATTGAATAGGAAATTCCCTGTTTAAAACGCAAGTTAGAACCAGGATCACTGCTACCAAGGCTTAGGGAAACATTTCCTAACTTACAGAAGGAAACAGACCCGAGATTCAGTGATGCCAACTCTTTGTTTTCAATAGCCCAAGGCAGGGTATGGGTGCTACCAGACTGAGCAGCAGTCTAAAATCCCAAATTCATTAGTCCTGAGCATAAATGGGAATACTGGAAACTGGTAGGCAGCAAGTGTTTGTGAAGGAAGCAGTGGTTGGACTCTTTGGGGGTTGGCCCATTGTGTTGGAAGTTGATTTGGTTCAACACTCACTCCCTGTGCCTGCATAAAGACATGCTCCCTTCTAAAATGTCAATAAAAAATCATAAAATCCCCCCCCCAAACAAACAAAGGATTTTCCATTGGATGCTACTGAATTCACCAAGCTTCTTCCAGCTCCACAGGGCTTGACAGCAGGACAGTATTCCCAAAAGACAGACAGCAATTGTAGTAACTAGGGGTGACTTGAACATCGTCTGCAAATTTGGACATTTTCTTGGAACTGCTACTTCCAGTGCCTTGTGCAAAGACTCTGTTATCTTCAGAAGCACTAGTCTCACTTAGTTGCTTTACTGGGGGCAGAGTAGGGAGAGCATGGTGGGGTCTTATGCTTAAATGTAATCCCATTTTCTCCTCTTTCCCTTTCCTCTTTGTGACCGATATTGAAAATATTCAAAACCCAACTTTTCCCCTAATAATATCAGTTCCTTTGTGGCCTGCAGATGAACAGGCTGAGGATTAACAGCTCATTCCCAGGAGCAAAATGATTCAGCAGAAGAGGAATGAGCTAAAGACACACTGGGTATGTTTGATCTCATGTTAGCAGTGGCAATACTTGCACAAAAGAGACTTTTCTCTGCCAAGCACTTACTTTCTTCTTCATTCTTGTCAGGATATCTTCCAGGTCACGGGTGGAAAGAGATCGTTCCAAAAGCAGTTTGAATTGTTGATCTGTGAGCAACATCTTCACCATCTCCTGTCCATAATGCCTAAGGAAGGCAGGAAGGCAGGCAGGAAGGAGGGAAACAGAAGAAAAGTGAACAAAGGAAGAGTGTTAACAGAAGAGGCTGATGTCTAAAACTCATCAGCTGCAATCCTTGCATGAGAAGGCATTACCTACTCAGCAAAAAGGGAGATTTACCTCCACTTGACACCACACAGTGCTGTCAGCTGAACACAAGAGGCAAGAGGAGAATGTGGGGCAACAGAAAAATACCATTTCACTCTGAAACTGGGGGTGTGCTTCTGTGGCATCAAAGGATCCCAGGAAACAAGCAAAACACATCTGCTTTGTTGTCAGAGCCTGTTAGCAGTGTCCTGCTGCCACTGCACAATAATTTGCCTTTCTTTAACTGGCAGGGAAGCCAGGACAAAGCACCTCATGCATCCTCTTGATTATTCTATACTATGTGTATGCACATGGGTAGCTAGTTGCTCTGGTGTTCTTGGCAGCTATTAATGGGAATTTAATCACCAAAGGAAGGGGATTTTCATGGTTTGGGGTGATTTTGCCACTAGGAAACCACAGTTTTCTTCAAGGAGAAATATGGAGCTCACTGAGCCACAGATAACAGCATTCTAGAAATCTGCACAAGAGGTTTAGAAAGACTGAATACATTGGCTAAAGACCTCTGAAATATTTCTAGGAAAGTCTGAAGTTTATGAGAAATGGATGTTTGGGATCCTTCAGTGATGAACATCAGCCAACACTTTGGCTTTGTGTTGTGCACCTAAGGCCAATCAAAACTGTTGGACTGGCTCATCTTTTGATCTCAGGAAAGAATCCTTCAAGCCACAGGAAGTTGGCAAGGCTCCTTCTCACTGGCCAACCTCAGGTTACCCAGTACAGCCATTTGCCCAGGCAACCCAGAGCAGCGGTCACAGCACCAAGGCTGACAGAGCCCAAGAAGCGTTTGGACACCGCTCTCAGGCACATGGAGTGACTCGTGGGCTGTCCTGCACATGGCCAGGAGCTGGACTCGGTGACCCACATGGGTCCCTTCCAACTCAGCATATTCCATGATTCTATGACCCTTATTCACACCGTGAGGTCACTTCATATTTCCTTTAGTTTCCACTCTTTTGTGGTTTCACCTTTATAGCCAGACACAAAACGGTTTTCCTGTTTTAGGAGGTGAAATGAAGATCATTACCTTGTGTCCATGTGACAGTCCTGAGCAAGCTTCCCTGCCACGTGTGCCAGCCTCTCAGCCCTGGGTGTGCCTGCGAGCTTCGTGACTCCAATTCTCTCCATCAGGGACAGGAGGAGTTCGGCCGCACACTTCCGCACCTGGGCGTGGCAGCTCCTGGGAAGGAGAGAGCAAACCCTGGGGCACAGGGAGAAGGAGCAGCAGCAGCACAGGCCTTGCCCAGAGCCTGCTCCCTTTCCTTGCTGGGGGAAGGAGCTTGGGTTCTCCTTGTGCCTTCAGACACCTGCAGAATGTTCTGTCCTCAGATAAACACTGAGTTAGCACTGTATAGAAGGCCTGCCTGCACGGAAGAGGGAGGAATTCAGTCTCCCTGCACTGTCTGATACTCAATTTCTTTCCCAAAATTTACTCAGAGAAAGATTAAGTAATAGATCACATATAAATATTTTAGACATTAAGGACAATTGATGCTGACCCATCAGAGGGCACCCACTACACAGAGCTGTAGCAGGATGAGGCACTTTCCACCCATTCATCCCCAAATCTGCAGACCTCTGGAAAAAAAACAAATGCAGGGAAAACACAGTGTGGGCCATGAAGTTGCAGAATATCCAGCAATGCAGCCTGTTTCTTCTGTGAGGCTTGGCAGTGGATCCATGTGAATGTTTTACCCTGTTCCAAAGCTGAGGAACGGGAGGCAGGCAGTTTAGCCAGGTTGTCCTGTTCTAGAGAGTCTCTTGGGAACTATCAGCCCCAGCACCAACACTTAGGGCAGCATTTGCTTCAACTGTCCCATGGCAGTCAGCATGTGAAGGTGCCTTTAAAGTGATTCATCATCTCAAGGCTAACATGAAACATCAGTTTGAATAGAAAGTAGAGTTCAATGGCCAGGACAGTCATACAAGACTCCTTTTGGCAGGAGCTGCACCTGCTGTGCAGGCTGTGCCACACCCAGCACATTCTCCCCCATGTGCTCCACACCCCAGCAAGGACCCTCCTCATTTCTCAGGTTAATGGCATCATAAAGATTTGTGGTTTTCCCAGGGCCTCTGTGGTTAGCAGTGTGAAATACCAAACACTGCTCTCAGCTGCAATTGCAAATGTCCCTCTTCCCACAAAAGCACAAGGCTCTATCCTTAGCCTTTGCAGGCACTTTCACTTCCCCACCATTCACCACATCTAGGAAAATCTGACAGACTGGGAGAAGTCCAGGAAGCAGCAGCAAGCTGAGTCAGAGGAGCTTTAGACTGGATATCAGGAAAAGGTTTTTCACCCAGAGGGTGGCTGGGCACTGCAACAGGCTCCCCAGGGCAGTGGTCACAGCACCAAGCCTGACAGGGTTGAAGAAGCATTTGGACAACAATCTCAGGCACTTGGTGTGACCCTTGGGCTGTTCTGTGCAAGGCCAGGAGCTGGACTCGATGGTCCTGATGGGCCCCTTCCAACTCCCCATATTCTACAGGTCTGTGATTCTGAGAACTAATGGGCTGCAGGAAGGCAGAAATAGGTGACAAGAGGAAAGAAATGAGGTTGATCAGAGAATCAAGTCCCTGAGTTCACAGAAGATGCAAGATACAGGACCCTTCCCTCCCACCATTCCCATTCTCTGTCTCATCCCTTCTCCCTCCCACACACTAGAAGGTGAAGAATATCACTTAAAGAAGAAGAAGAACCTACTTGACTCCCATGTCCATGAGGGCAGTCATTGCTCGTGCAGGAGTCACATTCCCCACCATGATCCCCAGGGTCTGACTGGCTGCTTTCTGAACAAAGTCTGGGGAGTTGGACACCATCTGGAGAAGGACCCGTGCAACCTCATCCACCTCAGAGTCCATGTCCTTCTTCAAGGTCACAAAGAGCTCTCCCAGAGTGACAATTGCAGAGTAGGACACCTTGGAATGGAGGTTGGTCACCTGGGGAAGCCATGAGGGGAAACATAAGAATCACCTTGAAAAGAAAACCAGTTGCCTTCAACAGAAGTCCCAGGAAATGAGAACATGTCCCACTGTTTCAAGAGGATCATAAAAGTACAAGAGGAGCAGGAGAGCACAGGCATAGAAAGGCACTTACTCTGGCACCAATTTCTGGCCTCAGACCTGCTTACTGCAGGCCTAAAAAAAATATTTCACTAAAGTGTTCTACTTAACCCTTCTAAAATGTCCAGAGCTTTGATTTTAGGCCCTTTCACTAGAAAATTAAAGCAAGGACTGCTTTCAAATCATAAAGGCACAAGTCCTAAAGATAAAAGTGTCAGGGTCTCCAGTTCCAGAAAGCAACACCAGCAGTTGAAGCACTCAGCCAGGAAACAGACAACACAGGTTGTCTAAGGTCTACAGACTAATTTGCAGTGTTGAATTACAGCTTGGGCAGAGATTGGGACTCTGGAAAATAATGTCATTAGTGTCTCAGATTCTGCACTTGCACATTGCTTTATAAAGGCACCACACTCAAAGACGAGTGTCAGATACCCGACCTACCAGTAAATACAGCTACATGTACCCACAGATCCTACAGGTAGCTGACAGACATTAGAAATATCAGGTCTAAAACAGAAATGAAGGCAGTCCCTGAGCACACATGGAGATGAGCAAGCACATCCCTACTCTACACACCGTGTATGAAGTATGGGGGACAATTCAGAACAGTGTTCTCACCTCGCTGGTAACTGCCAAGCAAACCTCATGGAGTCCACAAAGCAGGACCTCTGAATGGGACCCAGCCAGGTGTTTGATGCTGAAGAGTCCCTTCTCCTTCAGCTCCCTGAAAGGCAGAAGATTGATATTTCTCTCCACCGAGGCAGCACCCTCTGAAATGAGCAGGCTGGCAGCTCAGTGGAACAATGGGAGGTGCTTTTCAAGGAGTGCTTAATGAAACCAAGGAAGGCGTTGCCCCAGGATGCTGTGGCTGTCAAAAGCATTCACAAACCCAAGAGGCAAAGAGAAGGGTTTTGGAGTGGTCGTTTAGGAAGACAGCCTTTCTGAAATCTGTGGCACATGAGGCCCCTCTGTCACTGCTTCCTAGAACCTGTGAGGCCGGGCCATGCTGCTGTTTCTTGTCACCTCCCTGTACCTGTCCCTGAGACCCAGTGCCACTGGGCTGTTGCTGGGACATTTTCCTTCTTTGTCAGCCCCAGCAGGCAGTTCAGCAGGGAGAGTCTGCACTGGCACTCTGGAGCTGAGTTTCCACTCTATGATCTGGGCCTCTCTGTCAGCCCCTCCACTCCACCTCACACATTCCCCAAAAAAGCAGCAGGATGTCCCAGGAGATTCCACCCCTGGGCAAGAACTGTTGAAACTCTGGTTTTTCCCAAAACCCCCTACCTAAAACAACCCCCATAACAGCAACATGTTATTTAAAAGGTGCAAACAACTCTGTCTCTGAGCACTTGCTTGGAGCAGGCCCTCAGCTACAGGAAGGTGTGTGAGGCATCAGGGCTGCAGCACAGGGCTGGTGACCAATCCCACGGGCACCCCTGAGTGTCATCCGGACCCCCCACACCTGCAGAAGCTCTCTGCACCTCACAGGGCACCAAAGAGAAATGGGGAAGAGAAAGCAGAAGAGAAAGGGCAAAACAAAGGTGACTTCACAAGGAGATGCATCGTGGCCAATTTTTCATGTTTATCCCAGTGTGAATGGAGTCCTTATCCTTGTGTGAATGAAGCATCCAGCAGGGAGTGATCAAAAAGACATCAAAAAGAAAACCAATATCTCCTAATATTTGTAGGGTTATCTGCTCTGGGCCTCCTTCTGCCTGTGTAGAATTTTGGGACACATGGTGAGTGTTGACAAAACATCTCAGGCCCATGTGAAGCAGTGAGAAGGAAAAAGTTGAATTCCAAAAGTGCAAGATTTCTAGAGGATTTTCTTTCTTTTTCCTTCTCTTCTGCCATGAGCCCTTCAGGAGTAATGACAGGCTGAGGGACTTGAAAGCACAACTCAGTCCATTTCTCAAAACCAGGAGCTCCCTGGAGCTGCTTCTGGGACTCCCATGCAGGAGGTCACAGGGAGACCCTGTCACCTGCCATTGCTGTCAGCAGTGGGAGCAGAGAGGAA
Organism: Psittacara finschi; assembly: GCA_034781895.1. NCBI lineage: Eukaryota > Metazoa > Chordata > Aves > Psittaciformes > Psittacidae > Psittacara > Psittacara finschi. Next base: position 2,747 of record JAVBXA010966441.1, on the reverse strand, counting down.
TCTTACTCGGTCCCACTGGGCCAGGGCCCAAGGCACCCAAATCTCTACACTCAAAACTGCTGCCATCCTGCTTCTGCCTTCACCCAGCAAATCATCTCCTTCCAGACCTTTGTCTCTTCCCTCAACATTTCCTGTGCAGCTCCATGGAGCAGCAGGCACAGCCAGGAAACAGCACGGACCTGCTGCAGCTGGAGCACTGCTGCAGAGCAAGGCCAAGAAAAGGCTGCTCTCCAATCTTCATCCTCTCCCTGCTCTGCAGTGGTTCCACCAGTGCCCTTTGGCCCTCTGGGCTCTCAGGGCTCAGAGGCACAAGCAAGACACGCCTCTGACCTACCTTAATGCCCAAGAGGGACACAGAGTGAACAGGGCCTTTCTTACCAGTCATGGCTGCCCAGCAAGGAGAGTGCCTCCTGCAAGGACTGCTGTGGGTCTGAGGAGGCTCTGTCCTTCTGCCCGTGCCCACGGAGCGGCTCCTCTCGGCGCTTGGCAGCAGTGGCCATCTGCGAGGTCACTGTGAGGAGAGGGTCAGCCATGGGCGCTGCAGCCCCGGGCAAGGCCCCCGCCATGGCGCGGCCTGCAGCCCCATCTCCCAGCCAGGGCTCCGGCTGGTACAAACTGGCACTGCCTCAGAGGCTTCCCCGCTGTCTGGCTCCTGGGGCTCCTTGCTTGCTCCCAGCCTGCCCCAGCTGGGCCCAGCTCCAGGCTAAACCTGACAATTGCCCCCGCAGCGCCAGCTCCCAAGTGGCCCAGGTGCCACAGCCAGCGGCAGTTCCTGCGGCTGCAGAGCTCCCGCTCCCTGCGAGGCAGCGCTGACCAGCAGGACTGGCTGCCCAGAGGGAACCCCTCAGGTGCCCCTCTTGTCTCAGCGCCCTGATTTCCCCCAGCCCTGAGGACAGGGGCACTCTGCAGCTCTCTGAGGAAAGACCTGCAGCTGCCTCATGGCAGCACCAAGCCAAGCCTGAACAACCCAGCCCTGCTGGGCCCGGCTCCATCCCCACGGAGCAGCTACCAGGGAGCAGCCCTGCCTGACCCTTCCCACCTGACAGCGCCTCTGTTCCCATTGACTGCAAATATTCCAGACAGCAGGCAGCTGAGTGCACATACATTTTAGCCTGCTATTGGGAAGGGAGTACTTGATGGATTTTGTTCTTTCCAAGCATCATGTATCTTTCCTCTTTCAGAGGTACACACTGCCTGTATTTCAAAGTTGCTAAAGTGAAATTCATTTGCCAACTAATGGACATGTTTGCAAACTCAGCAGTTTCTAAGCTTTCTCTTGTGGAAAAATGCAATTTCCAGACCAGAGAGTTGATAAAAAAGCCTTCCAAATGCACTCTGAGGATAAAAAGATGCAAATACAGATCCACATAGTTGGCAGACGCACTCTCTTGTTAATCAGTTGAGCTGGGTTTGCCTTAATTGAATGTTTTGGTAAGGAAAAAATTTACAAGGTATGAGAATATTCTGATGATAAAAGCATTTCTTAGGAAACCCATTTGTCATCAAAAGCACTGTCAACCAAAAATTTCATATTGTACACTCAAAAGCTTATTTTCTAATGCGTAGATGAAAACATTTGCACTGTCTAAAATGATGGAGTATAAATATTGCACAGAATCTAAATGAACTGCTCTAGACTCTGGAGGTTTTTTGTGCTACCTTGAGTGTTCTCACAATGTATGCAGGAACCATAACATCAAAAATATTCAGAGAGGAGCTAATCTGGATGTCACTGAGGTGCCCCAGCCACTGACACCAGTGATGTCCCTGCAGAAGCATGCAGACATACACATCCAGATTCACTAGGAATGGAGAGCCACGCCAGGCTAGTTCTGGTCAATTCCGAACATGGAAGCAGCATCACTAGAAAAGAGCATTAAAGTATCATTCCTAGCTCCCTTCTTCTTATCTCACCCTAGCTGGGATCACAGCCCAGGCAGGCTACCCACTAAGGAGAGACCAGAGCCACTGGGGACTATCTGCTGTCTATTTGCTGCTGGCAGCAAACAGCCTGGGAGCAGCAGGCAGCCCCTCCTGGCTGTCACCTGCTGCACAGGGTGCTGTATTTGCTGGGTGGCACAGGAGGCACTGCTTGTTCCCTCTTGGCACTGCAGGCTGTGGGATGTTGGCAGCGAGGAGCCATCGGGCACTTCTGGGAGCAGCAGCACGACTGCACCAAGCCACTGACTGCCCTGCAGAGACAGCCCTTGCTGGAGAGCAGAACAGCTGGCTGCACAACTGGACAGCAGCACAGGCAGAGGGCCCAGATGGTGAGTGAACAACTGATCGTGGTGGTTCCCGTAGGTGCACAGTGAGCACACCCTGGCAGACTGCCCTGCAGCTCATCCCTGCAGTCCCAGCTGCCTCCTGGCACCAGTGCTGTAGTTTGGACTCTCAGGAGGGGCAAAAGCCAGAGCTTAGGCCTTTCCCACTGCTTTATTCAGTTCAACTTTCCAATGGATCTGTAGGAACCAACTGCTCCAGTACTACCAAGCTGGAGTAACTCAAAAGTAGATGTGCTGTTCATTCTCAGGACAGACTATGGAGCCAAGATGCCAGCTGTGCTGGCTGAGGCAGGAAGCAGTTTGTGCACCTTGAGCAAGGAAAAACCCATGTGGAAAAAGCTGCCATGGAGCAGGCTTACCTGAGGAGCTGTGTGGGAAGCTGCCATCCCCATGCATGATGGGTGTACTGGGCAGTAAGGGCACGTTGTCCTGCTTCCTCACAACCTTCTTCTTCAAGGCACT
>JAVBXA010878941.1:0-18155 GCA_034781895.1 Psittacara finschi | reverse complement strand
AGATCGTCAAAACCCGCTTGGATGCAGTCCTGTGTCACGTGCCCTGCGTGTGCAGGGAGGTTGGACTAGATGATCTCTGAAGGTCCCTTCCTACCTTAACGATTCTATGATTATATAATTTTGTGATAGCTGAGAAGAACAGGAGAGCCTCGGAACTGTAATTGCTCTCTGGCAAGGGAAGCAAAGGCTCTCGCAGGAGCTTGTTCCATCCCTCAACCCACTTGCCATACTGCAAAAGCCCAATGACGGATGGCAAGGAGAGGCAAAGCAGGTGAAGACTGCTGGGCTCCCACAGCTGCCTTAAGGGAGAGGCAAAGATTCAACTTCCCCACTCCTCAGCCCAGCAGAGATGCTGCAGAGGAGCAGCTGCAGTGCCTCCTGATTGCTCAGGGGCCCTTCCAGCCCCTGCCTGCGTGAGACACAGCGCAGCTGCCTCTGCCCTCCTGCTGAGGGGGTCACCAAGGCCTTTCCGAGCATGCTCTTGAAGCTCTCTGGGAGCCTTCCCTGCATCGACCTGCTGGAGCACTCTTTGTGCCACCTTCTCCTCAGGCATGCTGCTCCTTTGCCCAGGAAGCAACTCAAAGGCAAGCAGCATCAACTTACAGTGCTCATCTCCAGCCATGTCTTCTCCAGAAGGTTGCCATGCACCTTAGAGGCTTGGAGGGCCTGCTGGAGGCATGCAAGGCTCTCTGCTTTCTTCCCCAGCAGGTGGAAAAGGTAGGCTCTCACGTGGTGGACTCTGGGGTAGAAGACGGGGCATGCAAAGCAGCGCGAGAGAACCTCTTCTGCAAGCTACCGAGAGAACAAGGGAGAGGCACGTCAGGAGAAGGCATCGAGCCCCACTACAGCACCTCTTCCCCAAGGACAAAAGCAGCCACCAAGCAAGAAGGAGGGCACAGCTGGCAAGGCTGGCAAACTGCACAAAGCTCTCCGCAGCCACAAGCCCTCCTTTGGAGCAGCCATGTCAGCAGGGCTCACTAGCTCATGCCTGCGCGAGTCTTCTCCTCTCTTGCACGCCATTCCCACAAGGGCGTTCTCACGTGCCTAGGAGACCCCTTCCCTCTGCCTTCCTTCCACCTCTTGCTGACACCCCTGCTCAGAGGAGGCTTTTGCCATGCTCTTCTCTAACCCATTACACTCTGCCTATGCCCTGGCTCCAGCCCATCATGGCTGCTTCCACCTGGCCTTGGTAGGCCATGGCAGCCTTCCCTGCACTCCCTCGCAGCACGTCCCCTTCCTCCTCTTCCCTCACCTTTAGAGCCTCTCGGCTGCTCTCCCGGGCCCTTGACGAGCTCTGCTCCAGCTCATTTTTCAGCAGCAGGCTGTAGCACTCCAACATCCGCGTGCGTGCTTGGGTAGCCAAAAAGGAGCCGTCGGCTCTCTTCAGCAGCTTCTTGGCCTTTTCAAAGGGCTGCTGGAAGTTGTCCCACTGCCCAAGCCTCGCAAACCTACATTGTGCAGAGAGAAACAGGCACACTTGGTGTAGAGACAAGCAGGAATTGGCCTCTCTTCTGGGCTGACTCCTGGCAACCTTGCTCCCAGTGCACGGCCTCTCCCCGCCACTCCCGTTCATTGCAGCACTCCAGGGACAGCCACCTTTTTGGACACGGGACGGGGGATAGGACAAACGCACAGCTGCCACCTCCCCCACCACAATCCCTCTCTGCCAGGGGCCTCTTGCCACTCCACTCAAAGCAAGTCTGTAACGTACCAAAGAGCCAGGGATGAATACAGGCGCAGCAGGATGCTCTTCTGAGACTTGAGGGTGCAGTTGGTTTCATTCTGCTCTATGAATCTCCTGCACTCTTCAAATGACTTGTACTCCCAGCCTGTGGAATACAAACGGAGCTCAGAGAAGCAGTACTGCCCTCCGCTGCCTTGTTTTCCCTCAAGCCTTCCTAGCAGGAGAAAGCTCAAGCTCAGCTGGCCAATTTGGGCACCGAGAAAGCACTCAGAGAACAAGCAAAAACCAAGAGGAGTCTTATGACTCCTGATGCAAGGCCTGGAGCTCTACCCTAGCTCCTCAGGGCTATTCAAGCTCCACATCAATGGCCTTTTATTGAGCAGCTTGCTGGCGCCAACCAAGGAGACACGCACAGAGACAAATGGCCAAGCACTCTGCTGAAGAAGCCAAACATTGCTGGAGCCTCTGGCCTCAGTCATGTATCAGGAGAAAAGGCATCTCTGCAAGCCTCCTGGCTCTCTGCGGCCCTTTGCACTGAGCACTTACCAGCATAAAGCAAGAGGTCGAGGCAGCAGGAGAAGAAGCAGGCCTGCCCAATGATCCTGTGCTCTCCAGCCACCTGCTTCTCCATCCTGCAGAGCACTTCCGCACATTCTGGGTACCTGCGGAGAAACACAGCCAGCCTCCATGGAGCACCTCCATGCTGTGGCATCCAAGTCAGCACCTCCAAATGCTTCCCACCCCTCTTCCCATCTTCCCGCTCTTTCCCTCCTTTGCTCTTTCTGCCAACTCCATCGGCCTTTGCAGTGACCCCCTGACACCGCGCAAGTGGCACTGTGTGCAGCAGCATGATTACCTCATCTGGAGAAAGAGCGCGGTGAAGAGCGTGCTGAGGACCTTGTAGTCCAGCTCGGGCTTCTCCAGCTCCATGCTGAGGCTCATGGCGCGATAGCCTGGCAAGACAGAAGCAGACTCGCACAGGCGCTCTCTGCAGACAGCCCTTCTCACAGGGAGTGCGGCCACTACCTACCGACGCTGACAGAGAGGGGCACATTTCCCAGGCTGAGGTTCAGATGGCACAGGGCCTGGGCCATTTCTGCAGCGCTTAGTACTCCTCCTTCAAAAGGCTCCATGTCAGCGCTGAGCCGCACGGCCGCCCACCCGTACTGCAGCCACTCATCCAGGCTGCCCAGCTCCTGGCAGTGCTGCGCGTGCTCCATGTACGACCGCAGGATCTGAAATGGGCCAAAGAGGCGAGTGCGCAAAAGACGCAATCTCTGGCCTAGAGGACACAGGCCATAAACCCGGTGGCTGCTTTCTCTCTTCTCTTTTACTCGCAGGCCTCTCACCCAGACAACCAGCTCTTCTTACCCTCTTCTAACTGTGGCCATGTCAAGACAAGGGCCACAGGGTGCTTAGAAGCACAAGGTTTCTAAAAATGGCCACAAGGGGGAAATCCCACAGTACACAAATTGGATACAATCAGGAAGCAAATCCAATGGGAGGAGAAACCAAAACCATCAGCAACACGCGCCTCCTGAAGGCTTGCAAAGAAAAGCTCAAGCATGTGGCCATCTCCGTGGCATTGGGCCTCTTCTTGCCAGCCAGGGGAAAGGAGCTGTGTCACAAACACTGCTGCTGCTGCAGAGAGCAGGCACTCACGTGGCTCGCGTGCTCAGACTCCATGTCCACGCTGAGCTTCATGCGCGCTGCCAGGCGCGAGAGTCTCTGCCCGCTGGACGTGCTCTGCTGGCTGAAGAGCTGCCGCAGGAGGGCAAGGCAGCGGCTCTGCCGGAACAGCCAGGGGAGCCTCTCCCTCCTGCCACAAGGGAGAAACTGCTGGGCCCTGCCACTAGCTACACAGGGCTGAGTGACACTGCCGTTCCCTCTGCAGCCTGTACCCCCGCTAACAGCTCCCTGCTCTCACTCGCTCCATCTCTCACATCCAGCACAGGCCACCCCCCCATCCATTAGCTTGCAGGCCCTTCCGCACCTTTCCCCATGCTAAGAGCTACGCTCTGCACCAAAGCTGAGGCAGGTGTGGGCCGAGGGTCTCAGCTCAGGATGGAAATGGCTCTTTCTTCCCTTCCCTTTCCCATGAGAGTCTTACCCTGCCTCTTGAGGAGGGGAGGAGCCTCTGCTCCTCCTGTAAGAAGCGTGGGGCGACTTCTCCAGGAGAGACTTCAAGAAGACACCAGCCGAGGTCACTGGGAATTTCCTCTTCAGCAGGCCCAATGCCTTCCTGAGGGTCTTCTCTGCCAGCTCCACGCACCCCATATTGTAGCAGACCTGTATGGCAGAAGGGTTGTTAAGGCACTCCCAAAGGGCTCCCACTGAGGACACACCAACTTTCAATTCAGGGCCAATTCAGGGCCAAGGCCTTGGGCTGGAGGGCAAAGGGCTCTCAGAAGACACTGTGCAGAGCAGCCGCCAGTGCCTCCAAATGTCAGGAATGTCCCCGCAACCACCTCCCAGGAGGACGTGCAACTCCTCCCGCCAGCAGAGCCCTCAGACCCTCCCTGGCACTTTACCTCCCCTTTCAGGCTGAGGAAGGTGGCTTCTTCAAAGCTGGCAAGCCCCTTGCCTTCCTTAGTCATGGAGCTCCTCAGCACCTCGGCTTTTTTCAGACTGCTAAAGGCCTTTGGACAAGCACACGGAGAGCACGTGAGCGTCGGTGCGGAGCCTGCATCTAGCCCCACCACTGCCACCCGCTTGCCTCCCGCATCTCTCTGAGGACGGGTCACCTCTGCCCTTAGCAATGCCCACCCTCACACACAGCACAGCACTCCTTGCAGGTGCACCTCGTGCCAAGGTCGTTCTTCTCTTGCCACAGGAGAGGCAAGCAGGAGGAAGAGCCTGGCTGTGAGCCCAGCCGCTCATGCCCACGTGCCACAGAGGCCTGTGCTTTGGCAAGGGGGAAATGGGCTTGCCCAGGGCAAGGCAATTGAGGGGCCTCCACGCGCAGGGGCCTTTGGCAAGCAGGCCAGCTCACCAGGTAGTTGTTGGAGACATGCAAGTAGGCAGCGGCACTCTCCAGCAGATAATAAAGCGCTCTGGCATCATTGCCCATTGCCAGGTGGTGGTGGGCCAAGGGCATGAGCACCAAGTCCACGGTGGCCTTGCATTCACAGGAGCAGGCGACACCGTACGTCCCTTTGCTCGTGCTGGGCACCCTCTGTTCTGTCTTGGCCACAAACTCTTCTGTGGCTCTGTTTGGAGACAAGATCACAGAGGAAGAGGAGACATGCTAGCATCACCTGTCCTGCTCTGCCTGCCTAGAGGAAGAGCACGTTCTAACGCACCTAGCACTAGCATTCTAGCACTGCAATGCCCAGCTTGCAGCAGGGCTCTCTTAGAGCGAGAAAGCCCTAGGATGCCAGGGCTGCTGCACCGCAACGGGACAGTCATCACTGGGATGCCACTGGCTTCTTCAGGGTTGCTGCTGTCCCATGCCATCGCATCCCAGCTCCCACCCAACAGGCCCACTCTTTCCACAGCTGCTGTCACAGCCACTAGGCAAAGCTGGCAACTCCACTTGTGCCCCCTGGAGACCCTGAGGCCGCTGACTTCCACTAAGAAGCAAATCCTGCTCTCCTCACCGTAAAGTCTCATCCCAGAAGCTCATCTCATTCTGCTGGGCTCTTGCAGGATCTGCAAACAAAGCAGCAGTTCAATGTCCCCTCCATTCTCAAGAGGCAAGAGCTGCGTCTTGCACACTCTATCAGCAAGAGAAGAGAGTCAAGGCATGCACGGCACCTCTTTTCCTGGCCACTTTCCCCCAAGATCTCCCTTCACGGCAGGCGTGTGATGTTTTGGGCAAGGGGAGCACACCCACCAGGAAATGCAGCTCAGCCTGCTGGGCTGCGCGTGCACCCTAAGGCTCTCGTCACTGCCAGGAGAGGGGCTGCTCTCTGCTAATTGCAGGCAAAGGCAGGAGGGCGCTCAAGGGGACAGACGCTCTCTGCTGTGTGCACAGCATGTCTCGAGCTGTGCAGCTGTGCTCAGTGGAGGACTCAGCTAGTCTTGGGAAAGCAGCTGCACTGCACTGAAAGCATCCCTGGCTTTCAGGAAACTGCTTCTGCACACAGGGCTGGAGGCACCTCCAGGAAGAGGGCAAGCACCCTAGGAAGGCCCAGGCTGCAGAGCGCGGCAGCTAGCATACCCGTAGTGGCAGGGGGTTCATCCCCCATGGTCTCCACGTTTGTGCAGATAGCAGAGCAGCCTTCGCCAGCAGCGTTGTCAGAGCTCTCTCCCTCCTGGGTGCTGCTGACGGCAAAGCGGTGCAAGGCCACAAAGTCCCCTCCGCCACAGCACTGGCACTTGTGCGCCTGCTTCTCCAGGAAGGCTGCGCACTTGCCGTGCATGGCCACCCTCTGTGCCTTGGGCCACAGCTCGTAGGCAGCCTCCCGAAGCAATGGGGCCTGGAAGGCCAGGACATCGCACTGCAGCTCCTCGCTCTTCTGCTCATCTGAAAGGCAATGGGGCGTTGCAACAGCCACAGCTGGGGCCACAGCTCAGGGCCCTCACAGCCAGCGGATGAAGGACGGGGATCCCTTGGCAGAGATGCTTGGCAGGAAAGCAGCGCTTCGGCACTCAGAGCCTCACAGCGCTAGAGCAAAAGGGCCCCTTTGCCTTGCTGAGACTAGCATGACCCACGCAACAGGCTACTGTTCTGCTCTCCCTCCCAGTGGACAGCAGTCAGTGGCACTGCAACCAGCAGCACAAGGAAGCCACAGCCAGCTCCTTCTTTCCAGGCTCTGGAAGGCAGTCCCAACCTGCTACATCCCCAGTCCCAAGCCACCGCCAACTGTGAGGCTGCTCTGGCCATTGCACACAGCCACAGGGGCAGTGCACCATGCCCTGGGGAGCCCCAGCACGAGCACAGCCAGAAGCAGCAGAAGCCCACAGTGCTCCTGGGCTCGTCTTATCACCACCTACCGTTCTCTTCCTCCTGACTTGTGAGAGACCACTTGATGGAAACACTGCTGTCTTCTGCCACTGTTTTGGCATTCTGCCACCTCAGGATGTTGCTTTGCACCAAGATGCTCAGGATCTGGTTCATCTTGGCCCTGGTCCACTTGGGAAGCATGTGGAAGAGCAGCTCCGTGCTGAACGTCGGCCCAATGATGGCTGCACATTTCAAAACCATCCTTTCGGAGAAATTCATGCTGTCCAGCTCAGTCAGCGCAATCCCTGACAAAAACAAGACACACGTCTGCCCCTTGCCCTCTCCCAAGGATGAGGCCAGCAAGGCTGCATTCTCTTCAACTCAGCAAGCGGTAGCGTTTAACCTTGCTTCCTAGGGACCAAAGCCCTTGGGCAAGTACAATGCAGGGCACGCATCTTCAGGACGGCACAACTCCCCTGCAATCACAGGGAGCAGGGAGCGGGCAAAGGAGAAAAACCCAAACGAACGCCACAGTTAAGAGCAGGGCTCAGCCTCTCACCTTTCAGGGTGGGCGGAAGCACGGTGTGCTGCAGGTTCACATCAGCTTTGATGGTGCACACCCTGCAGTCCTGCCGCATGCTGGACCTTCTGGATGGGCCGACAAGAGGAGCCTCCATCACAGAAGCTGAGCGGAACAAGAGAGCACGATAAAGCGCTTATCACGAGGCTGCTGGAAGATGGACCCCAACACCTAGGCAGTCAGCCACAAAGGTGCTTACTGAAGAGGTTCTCCCACTTGGCCTCCCTTCTGTCATCCTTCCGTAGTGGGCGCAGCAAGAGCATGTTGTGCTCTTGGAGGTAGCTCAGCAGTTCCTCACAGTAGTAGGGCATCCCACCACTTCTCTGCATCAGGAACCTGCAAAGGAGCAGATCCAGCAGGGAGTGGCACGGCCAAAGGAAGGCAGGACACTCTTCAGAGCAGCCTCTTCACCAGCTGCCACTCCCCCTGCCTTTGGCATGGGAGCTCTCCTCAAGATACAGCACTTGCTGAAAGCTGCAGAAAAGCAGAGCTCAGTGGCCCTGCCTGCCACTTACGTCTCTAGGTCATGGGGCACGCTGACCACTCCAAGGTACTGGCAGGCTTTCTGCACCACTGCTGAAGGGTTCAGCTCCTCCAGGCGAATATAGGTTGTTTGCTGCAACTTCCTCACTTCTGCTGCAGCCTTGCAAAGCCTCTGTCCTCTACAGGGACCAGGAGCAAAGCCCATGACCATAAAGCTTGGGACGTCTCTGAGCACGTGTGACATAACAGCCCAGGAGGAAGAGTCCATATGGTGTGCATTGTCAATGAGAAAGAGGATGTTCTCTTCCAAAGTCTGAAACAAACAGGTTATTCGGGGTGGATTCTGAGCAATTCTCAAGCATCTTCACCAGCAGGAACTTTGGCTACCCCTCTCCAGACAGAGAACGCTCTGCAGCCTCTTTCCTCTCCCCAGTTACTTAGGGCTTCACTATCTCCCCAACTCTTCATCTCTCTGAGACTTGAAGTCTCTCGAGCAAGGAGGTACAGAAAAACTCCAATCCTCCTCCTGACTACGAGTCCTCCATCTTGACAGGAGGAAAGCTACCAGGGGGCATGGCACGGGACGTTTAGCCTCTGATGGGTCATGACTCCAGTACATGGTCCTCCTGCCACCTCCCAGCGCTCTGCTGCACAACCCTCAGCCTCTTGGCTTGCTTCTCTTCTCTGGTCCATGTCAGAGAGAATTGCTCACCTTCCGTAGCACTTTCTTAAGAGCCAGCTCCTCTTCCACTGCCCTTTGAGCACCACTCATCTGTGAAACCTTCTCTGACAGTGGGAACTGGCCACAAAAGCACAGGCACAGAGAAACATCCTTTCAGGGCATTTCAGCACAACAACCCAGCACGCAAGCCCAACCAAGCAAAACACTGCTGCCCTCAGCATCTTACCTCTCCTCCGCACAATGGGGAAGAGACAGTGTGGGCGTCAGCTTGAGCCTAGAACAGAGCTCCTGCTGAGGCTCTCTGGCAGAGGGCTTCTAGCCAGTGTGTTGGAGGTGAGGGAGGAAGGCAGAGGGTGGCAAGAGCAGAAGAGCTTCTTTCCTCCCAGCGGGTATTCTGGGATGGTGCAGACCGCCGTGCAGTGGCAAGCTCAGCACCAGCTCATCAGCCCCACCTCAAAGCCTCTCTGCAATGGCCTTTGCAGGCAGCTCAACTGCCAGCAGCAGCCTGCCACTTGAACTGGCTCCCAAGAGGGAGCCCCGTGCCTGGCCCACACACCCCCAGCTCTGGGCTATCCCCCTGCTCTTTCCACCAGAAGCTAAGGCCACTGCCCAGGAGAGCAGCCACATGAACGCTGCCGTAGGACATCTCACAAGCAGACCTTGGCCCTGGCCAGAGAGGGCTCTTGTTCTCACCTTAACCAGGAAAGGAGCATTGAGGAGGCAGTAGCTGCTCTCTTCCAGCACTCCTTGGAGCTTCTCCTGCAGTATGAGTTGCCTGCCACTGCAGGATTTGCAGGCCTGGAGGCCCATTGCCATGGCCAGCATTACTCTCACGACAGAGTAGTCCTGCTTCAGGCTGAGCTCTGTCAGTGCCACCGCCACTACCCTGCCATGCAAAAGCAAAAGGCACTGAGATTCAGAGAGGGCCCCAAAGAGCCACCGACCTCCAAAGCAACGCTCTTAGGGACAGGCGCAATCTGGGGCTGAGAGAAAGGCTACTCTGGACATGCCGCCCCACGCCAGCCCCTCCATGCAAGCAGCATTTGTCAGGCAGGCCACTTGGGCTTCTTCTCTTGGCCCTACAGCTGCCGGAAAATCCCTGAGCTCAGGCTCTGCTTTGCTTTGTGCCTGGCCCAAAGCTCAACAGCAGGTGCTCCAGAAGGCCCCTCTAGCTCCCTCAAGAGCTAGGAGGGGAGCACGCAGCTGCTCTGCTCCTAGGCGCGTGGAGACGTTGCTTTACGAGGGCTGCTACAGCCCAAGGGCCAGGCACACTGGCAAAGGGCCTTGAGGATCCCATGAGTATCAGTAGCAAGGCAGGGGAGGCGATGCACACGTCTTGCTCAACAGCACTCACCTATGCCCAGCAGCCCGGCCTAAATTGGCAAGCTCACTGAGTAAATGGCTCTTTCCAGAGCCTTTCATGCCCTCAAGTGCCAGGATGTGGCTTTCCTTCCTAGCCACGTAGCCTTGCACGTAGCTTTGAAAGAGGGCAATCTCTTTCTCCCGACCTAGGAAGGCAAACAAGAGAGCAAGCTGTTGCAGCAAGCTCCAAAGTAAAGAACCGTTGGCACCCTGCCCTCTCACCACCGCTGCACCTGCCCTCCCTCCCTGCCTCCCCATTCCCCCAGCGGGACTAGCCGCTCTCAAGGGCAGCACATGGGCGTTCAGGAGACCAAGGCGTTCTCCACCTACCAAGCAAGGGGCAGTTCTCGCGCCTCTCCTTTTTAAGCTCCATGCCAAACATGCTAGCAGGAGAAAGAGAAAAACAAAAGCCCATTAAGTAGGCAGAAGCTGGAGGGTGCCGAGCCACGCATGGAGCTGCGGCTGTGCTCTTGGGTACGCACTCTTCTTGGCAGTGGCATGGTATGCTGCCCACACTCCAGCACTTGTTCCTGCCAACTGCTTCCCTGGGCTTTGCTCACAGGGAGCAACTTGGAAAAGCAGGGCCAAAAGCAGAGCCATGCCCTGGCTTTCCATGTTCTCAGCCCCAGGGATGGGAGGCCCGGGCGGGGGCCAGCATGGTCTCTTTCTGCACAACTGCTCTGTGCTGACCAAGAGTTGACCCGCAACTCCACCGTGCTCCCAACCAGCCTGCTCAACGAGGACACTCACAGCTCTTCCGAGATGCCCACGTATTGATAGATGGTGCCAGGATTAACAACGCCCTTCATCTTCACCTCGGGCAGCTCCTGGAAGCACGCATGGGGCAGCCGAGAGGCAGCATACGTTGCTGTGTCGCACGACACTACCCCAGGATAGAACTCCATCAGCCGGGCTGCCAAGTTCACCTTCTGGCCAATGACTGCCACAGAGAGAGAGCACACACAGACGGACTTAGGAGACCAACCCACCACAGCCTTCGGGGCCAATGGCTACATGGTCTGCAGCACAGACAAGACCCCAACCACTGGGAGCACAACCCAAAGGGACAGCAAGGCTCCAAGCCCCATCCCCCACTACAGGGCACCCCTTCTACTCTCTCATTCCCAGTAGAGCACAGGCCAAGCCCTTGGCCCAGCCCAGCAGACATGGGCCACATGGTGCTCCTTGCCGCTCTGCCTCTTCCTTTGGCACATGGCTCTGCTTAAAGAGAGCCACCCAGCTGCGTGCTCCTCAGGGGGGCCCCTCGTACCTGTGTACTCGTGCCTCATGCGATGGCCAACGACTCCGCAGAACACCGTCCCGCTCGTGACCCCAATGGAGACCGCCCTGACACACACGGAGAGCGACAGGGATTCAGCAGGCTCTGTGCACCGACCTGCTGCCCACCTCCCTTCATGCCTCCCCACTCACTCGAGTTTGGTGGACCTTGAGACGCACGCCTTGGAGATTCGGAGAGCACTTTCCAAGGCGTGGATGCTTTCACAGGGCGCCTTGTGTCCCGGCAGTCCAAACACGCAGAGCAGCGTGCAGCCCTGCCAAGGACAGAGGCAGCACACCTTGCTACAACGGCCATAGCAAATGGCTCGTCCCAAGTGACTCCAGCCTCCGTGAGGCCCGGTGGAGCTTCAGGGCGGCCTCAAGCCCGAGGCTGCTCGTGCCACCACCAAGGCAGAGCTGCTTTGCTTTTGCCCACTGCTCAAGAGACAGAGTCACTTCCCTTTGCTTTGTTGCCCACACTTTGGCGGGCTACGCTGCTTCCCCCACTCACTTTGTCAAACATGCAGATCTTGTTGATCTCGCCCTTGCAAGGATGCAGGATCGCCGATATAATGACGCTGCTGTCCTGGATCCCCTTGCACAGCTGCTCTAAGCTGACGTCCTGCGCAAAGTGCAGCTTGACAAAGAGGCAGCTGACCGGACGCAGCTCAGATAAGCACTCCAGGGGCTGGCCATCATCGATCTGGAGGACAAGAGCAGGACGGCTTCAGCAGCCGCCTCTGCCTGAGCCCCCGCTGCCTGCAGCTGTTACCAAGGCAGAGCGCACAGCTGGGCAGGAGCAGGTGCTCTCAGAGGAAGGCAAAATCCTCCCCTCTGGGCAAAGCAGGCGTCAGCACATGCACCACAGGCTGCATTTGCATTTTGCATACTGCATTTATTGCAATCCCGCAATAAATCACTGAGCAGAGAAAGGACCGCCAGGAGCACCACACCTTGCTACAGCTATGGACACAAGAGGCCACCCTCAGCGACTCTCTTAGGACTCCAGGGGAAGCCCTGTCTTGGCCCACAGGCACGTCCACAAGAGCAGCATTGGAAAACACAGAGGGAATTCCACCTCCCACCACCTGCCTCTCTCTGCAGGAGCTCCACGTGGGCAGAGTCCTGCCACAGGTACCACAGTGTCCAATAGCCCCACACAGCTTCTCCCGAAGAGGGCCTTTTCTTTGCCTCACTGCTTTCTTGAGAACCTCCTCTGGGCATTGCACAACCCCTCCTTCCCTCCAAAAATGCAGCTCCCAGCAGCTCACGCCTACCTTCTGCACAACAGTTGCTGGGATGTACTTGTGCAGCAGCTTCCCCAGAGGATTCCAAGGGGGCAGGGTAACAGCAGGCCTCAGGATGCCTACAGAAGGAAGAGACAGGCAGTCTCTGGCAGCATGGTGACTGCTACGAGCCTGCCTAGGGGCGTGTTGGGAAGCAGGGGCTGGCACTGGAGCACAGGAAGAAAAATTCTTCTCCGCCTGCACTTCTGTTCCCCTTGCAGGTGCTCAGCCAGAGCAGCCCCCTGCAAGGAGGAGGAGGAGACAGCCAGCCCCTCGCTGAAGCTCAGCAGGGCCACAGGCAGGAATGCAAAATGCCACAGAGGGCACAGGGCAATCCTCACTGGCCCCTCAAGAGGCCCAGCCCTATCTTTCTGAGTGGCCACAGAAGAGTACCGAGTTGGCCCTTACCTGCCTGTTGAGGCAGAGAGGAGTTGAGCCGGCCTCGGTTCACCTTGGACAAGATGTCTTCATATTCACATTCAGACATCTGCTCCATGCCGGTAACCTGAAGGCATGGGGAAAAACATGGCTTCAAGAACAGCTCCATGACCCACAGAGGACATTACCCGTTGAGCCAAACTCTTCCAGCTGCCCTCAGCCCCTCCTCAAACGCAGCAAGCGCTATCCCTGACACAGAAGGGCACAGCTGCCCAACTCCATCAACATCTGCAGCTCCCTCCATCTTCATCTCCTCTGCCTTCTCACACCTTACAAACTCACATGCAGGGCCAGCTCCCCCAAATTGCTTGAGAGGCCATGCCACCCACCTTCACAACAGGTCCATCAAGTCTCCTTGCCCTGATCCTGCTCTGGTTACAGAGCTCCCAGCAGTGGGCTGACAGGATGACATCACCTGCATTGGCAGCATTTTGGGCCTGCCAAACATCACCCACAGCCTGGCCAAAGATCACAAAGCGCAGCTCCTTTTGATCTCCCACCGTGATAAAGGACATGTGCCCTGCAGCGATCCCTGTGCAGAGACAAGCAGAATTGAGGCAGAGAGCCTTTGCACCTGCACAGCCCCCGCACTTCAACTCTTGCCAGGCTCAGGGTGAAACTCGGCCCTGCACACAGGCTTCCTGCGGCTGCCTCCACCACAGCCTCAGCACACTGCCACTTTTGCTGCCATCTGCACAGTTTGCATGCAGGCAGCTCAATAAACGACTACTTGAGAACACACAGGGGCCTCGCACACAAAAGACCCACAGCCGCCCGAGCAGGGAGGGATCACCACCTCTCCCCGATGCTGCAAAGCGCCCTGCAGCACTGCACAGCACCACGCACGCCTCTGCGCCCACTGCAGCCAATTCAGCACTCCCCATACCTATCTTCAGGCGCAGCTTCAGACCCACATCTGTCTTCCGCATCCCGTACTTGTGCTGGATGCGCTGGCTGCACTGCAGCACCAGGCTGATGGTGTCGCTCAGCCGGGCTTGCTTTACTCGCCACAGCACTAGCACAGCATCCCCTAGGGAAAGCGAGGGCACACGCAAGGCTCCCATAAGACACCATCCTCCAAGAGCTGCACCCTGATGGTGCCACGACAGCAGAAGCCAGCAGGCACGCGGAGGAAAAAGGGTTTGGGGGAAGACCTGCTCCCGAACTACAGCACCCTGGGCACGGGGACACCCTCCCCGCTTCCTGGGCAGCTGCAGCAGCAGCCATGCTGGCAGAGGAAAAGGGTGCCCCGGTGGGGCTGCAGGAACATGGACCTCCCTCCTAGCCAGTCCCACGCAGCTCAGACGCACAAGGGCTCTCCCCACCCCTCCTCCCTCACAGGATGCCCCCACCCGCAAGCTCCCAGGCTGCCCTGACACCTCTTGGCATCATTGCTGTCCCACTGCAGCTCCAGCTTGCAGCCCCACACAGAGCTCCCCCGAAGCACCAGGGGGCCAAGAGAGCCACCCCTCCGGGCTCTGCCAGCTCGGGGCTCCAGCCCGCTTTCCCCCAGCACTCCTCTGCAGCTGCAGCACACCATGCTAAGGCTCTTTGACAAATACGCACCAGCAAACTTCAGGATGTCCCCTCCGAAAGCCAGCATCTCTGCACACAAAAGAAAGCAAGAGAAGCATTGCCCAGCTGCTCTTGCTGGCCCTCAGGGCCACACAAAGGCCCAGCCCGCTCAAGGAGGCAGCAGCACGCTGCCCGGCGCATTTGCCTCCTCGTGGCCCAATCCCACACACGCCTGCAGAGCAGCACTTACCTTCCAAGATGTCACCCATGTAGAGGTTGAGGGCTTGCGTTACCTCATCCGCACCCTGCTCTAGGCTGGTGCTCTGACTGAACTTCTCTGTCAGAGCAGTGAAGCCTGAAACAAGGACACAGCAGCACACACAAATCAGCAAGTGTCTGCATGCACCAGGGACCTGGCACTTCCCACATCACTTGCAGCCGGCTGAGAGAGAGGCACAAGCCAGGAGAACACACAAGGGCCTCTGGCGACGGGCACAGCCGCCTCATTCCACCTGCACTCATGAGCACACAGCTTGCCCCTTCTCACACCTAGACATTAGAAGCAAGCACCAACTCGTGGCTGGCACTCTCCAGCATGTCCCACAGCCACCTCACCTCAGGCCTCTGGCCAGGCAATATCAAAAGTGCTACTTCCCCCAAGGGGAAGACCTCAGCAGCAAAGAGATCACCTTTGAGCCATTTGCTCCCACCGCTGGCACCACAGGGCTCCAGAAGGCCTGCTAAAGCCCACTGGCTCGTGCCGCTGACTTCTTCTCAATGCCCGCCCCTCCTAACACTTGCACCCACCTGAGACATCCGCAAAGAGCAGGACTCCATGGAAGTTCTGAACAACGCGCGTCTCATGCCTCAAGTCCTCAGCCAAAACCAGGTCAGGGACGAAAGCAGCTACTTCCCCCAGTAGCGAGCAGCGCTTTGAGCGTCGCTTCCAAGCACGAGACATCGTCGGCGCCCTCTGGTACCCGCGGTACCTCAGAAGAAGACGACTCTGCCCAGCAGGGAGGACCACAAGACAGCGCTGCGCAGACTCGCGCACTGAGCCCGGGCCCTTGTGAGGCGTGCCTAGCCCTCTGCCACCAACGCAGGCTCACAAGCGGCTCACAGTGACATCGGCCACGTGCCACCAGTTGCCCTGACACCGCACTACAGCTCCGCCCAACTGTGACCACCTGTGCAAGGCATCGCTTCGCCAGCCATCATCTCCCATACAGAGATGAGGGGAGGCTCGCACGCTGACTGCTGTCTGCCTGTGGCTCAAGCAGCTACTTCCTACATTGCCAAGCACAAGCACTGGCCTAATCCGTGACCTAAGAGGGGGCACTCCACGCTTCCCCAGGAGAAGGGAGCACAGGGCACAGCACACGCTCAGCTCTGCACTGGCCACAGGGCCGAGTGCACAAGGAGCAAGGTTCCTTCACGGAATCACAGAATCCGAGAATGGTTGAGCTTGCAAAGGACCACTAGAGATCACCTAGTCCAACCCCGCCCTGCTCTAGCAGGGACATCTTCGAGCACGTGGCACAGGCTCGCAGCCAGGCAGCTTTTGAGTTTCTCCAAAGAAGGAGAATCCACAAGCTCTGTGGGCAGCCTGTTCCAGTACTTTGTCACCCTCATGGTATTAGGAATTCTTCCTCACATGGAGATGAAACTTGCTGTGTTTCAGTTTGTACCCATTACCCCTTGTTCTGGTGCTGGCCACCACCAAAAAGAGTTTGGCCTCATCCTCTCTACACCTTCCCTTCAGGTGTCTGTACATATTTATAAGGGCTCAGCCTTGTCTCCTCCAGGCCAAACAGGCCTAGCTCACTTAATCTTTCCTCCTAAATTGATGCTCCAATCCCTTCATCCTCTTTGTTGCTCTAATGCAGCCCTCAATCCCATTGGCCGGCTTGGCCACAAGGGCACGCTGCTAGCTCATGGTTAACTTGTTGCCAACCAGAACTCCCAATCCCTCTCCACAGAGCTGCTTTCCTGCAGGGCAGCCCCGAATCTGGACTACTGCCTGGGCTTATTCCTCCCTAAGTGCAGGACTCTGCATTGCCCTTGGTGAACCTTGTGAACTTCCTCTTTGAGCAACTCTCCAACCTGTCTAGGTCCCTCTGAAGGGCAGCACAGCTTCCTGTAGTGTCAACCACTCCAGCCAGCTTGGTTTCATCTGCAAACTTGCCGAGGGGTCAGTCTCTCCACTCCTCCTAGTCATTGATGAAAAAGTTGAACAGCACTGGGCCCAGGACTGAACCCTTGCGGATGCCACTGGTCACAGGCCTCCAGCTAGACTTGGCACCATTTATCACAGCCCTCTGAGCACTGCCATCCAGCCAGTTCTCAATGCACCTCACTGTCCACAGGCGTCTAAGCCACAATTCCTGAGCTTGCCCATGGGGATGCTATGGGAGACAGTGTCAAAAACCTTGCTGAAGGCAAGGTAGACAGCATCCACTGCTCTCCTCTCATCCAGCCAGGCAGTCACAACTTCCCTTTGGGAAATCCGCACTCACTACTCCTGATCACCCTCTTTTCCTTCATGTGCCTCGAGATGGTCTCTAGGATGAGCTGCTTGTCATCTTCTCTTCCATTCTCCCCACTGCTGACAGCAATATGGAAAGAAACAGGACGATATAGTCCATTCCCATGTGGCTCTGTGGCTCGTGTCATCACCAAACCTTTGGGTTTTTCTAGAAAGCGGGTGAAATGTGGCTCAGCTTCCAGCCACACAGAGTGCCAGGGAGCCGAGCAAGCGACAGACTCAAAGTGCTCCCCAACCGCATTGCCCCTGGGCATCTTGTTGGCATGACTGTAACAATAAAACAACATCCCTAAGGCCCTATCCTTGCAGCTTCTCTGTGTCTCTTTGCACTTCCTAGAAGCCCAAATGGAGGTTTTTGGGGCTCGGGGATAACGTTGGACTCCGCCTGCACGTACCTCATTTGCTATGTGACTAAAGCCACACTGTGCCCTTTTTCCTACTTCTTGGTCATCCTTCTTTAGTATACACACCCAGCGGCTTCTCCTCTTCACAGCTTGAAGGCTACATGGAATACAGCCCATGGGACTGTGCCCACACTCGGAAGGCTTCCCTGTGTCTTCTTGGAGCAGCCTTCCTCTGCTTGGGAGCAGTGTTATTGCAGATTTCTTGCCCAAAAGAAAGTCTGAAAAAGCCAGCTCTCCAGGGTGCCACCTTGCAGTCAAGTGCCCCAGGCAGCAGCCTCACGCAGAGTACAAGATCCCATGGTTGCAGGCTATTTGGGGCCTTACATGGGGGAGGCACAATGATGTAGGGGTCTTTGAGAGGTGAGCATCCACACCACACAGGCAGGCAGCCCTCAGAGCCCACCCACTTTGTGGCAGCTTTTTCCCAAAGCTCATTTGGACAGAGGCAGTGAGGGGGGAGACAATGCTTTGAAGTGCTTTACAGCCGTTCTTAAGTCTCTTAAAGACTCAAAGCTTCAGGGATGGCTTCCCCACAGCCTAGCTTTCTCCATAAATCACCCAGGCCCCAGACCCTCCTTGCACGCCTTCCGCATCCTCAGTTCAGTGTCCTGCCTGGAGCCACACACCACAGAGACGATGGCATGATTTAGTTTTTTAATTCTTCAGAAGGCATCCTCACGCTGCAGTGCTGGCAGTTTCAGCAGATACCTGCAGCTGCAATCTTCTGGCTCTGCTTCAAACACATGAGGAAAACGAGGTGCTGTCTTCAGCCACAGATCTTCCACGGGGCCCTTCTCACTGAACCACAACTCCTAAGGGAGAAAAAAAAAAAAAAAACCAAAGTGATAGAGAGAGCTGGCTGAAAAGTTGGCTGAGAGAGCTGGGCCTGTTCAGCCTGAAGAAGAGAAGGCAGAGAGGGCATCTCATCAGTGTATATAAATACCTCAAGGGAGAGAGTGAGGAGGTGGATGGGGCTGGCCTCTTTTCAGTGGTGACCACTGATAGAACTA
>JAVBXA010708959.1:0-18389 GCA_034781895.1 Psittacara finschi | reverse complement strand
ATCAGCAGCCACCATAGAAACATCCCAACCATCTCCTACCAAGGCAGAAACATCGCAACCATCACTTGCCATTACAGAAACACGACAACCATCACCAGCCGCTATAACAAAAGACCAACCATCACCAACCACTACAAAAACATCTCAATTCTCACCAACCAATATAGTAACATCCTAACCACACCTGCCACTACAAAAAGAACCTAACCATCACAAGCCAATACAACAATGCAACAACCATCATCAGCCACTACAAAGACATCACAAGCATCACCTGCCACTACAGAAACACCATGAGTAATGCCATCCACTACAGAAATTTCCTAACCATCACCTGACACTGCTTAAACATCACAATCATCACCAGCCTCTTCAGAAAAATCCCATCCACCGCCCGCCACTACAGAAACACCTAACCATCAAAACCCACTTCAGAAACATCCCAACAATCACCAGCCACTCAAAAAAAAAGAAAAATCCCAACCATCACCTGCCAGAAAATAAACATCACAACCATTACCAGTCACTACTAAAACATCCCAACCATTATCTACCTACACAGAAACATCCAAACCAACATCTGCGACTTCAAAAACTTCCCAACCATCACCTACCAATACATAAAACATCCCAACCATCAACTGCCAGAACAAAAACACACCAACAATCACCACCCACTACAAAACCATCTCAAGCATCACCTTCCACTACAGAAACACACTAAGTATCACCTCTCACTAGAGAATCAACCCAACCAATACCAGCTACCACCGACACTTCCCAAACAGCACTCGCCACTACAAGTAGATCCTAATCATTAGCAATCACAACAGAAACATCCCAACCATCACCTACCAATACAGAAACATCTCATTAAAGAACTGCCTCTACAGAAACTCCTCAACCATCACAAATCACTACAAAAATACCGCAACACTCACCACCTACTTCAAATACATCCCAAGCATCACCTGCCAACACAGAAGCACCTGAAGTATCACCAGCCATTACATAGATATGCCAATCATCACCTGACACTTCAAAAACATCCCAACTATCACCCGCCAATACAGAAACACCCCAACTATCACAAACCACTACAGAAACATTCCAACGATCACCAGGAACTATAAAAGAATCCCAACCATCACCTGCCACCACGGAAACATCCTAACCATCACCTACCAAAACGGAAAAAATACCAAGTAGCACCTGCCACTATTGAAGCATCCCAAGCATCAAACGGCACAACAGAATCACACTAAGTATCACAAGCCACTACAACAAATTCCAACCATCACCTGCCGCTACAGAAACATCCCAGCCAAGGCCAGTCACTACAGAAACATTCTAACCATCACCCGCCATTACGGAAACATCCCAACCATCAACAACCACTACAGAAACATCCCAACCATTACCTACCAATACAAAAACAATCCAAGCATCACTAACAACGACAGAAAAGTCTCACGGATCACCTGACACTAAGAAACACAAAAAGTCACAAACCACTAAAGAAACATCTCAACCATTACCAGCTACGACAAAAACACAATCCAAAGCATCACAATCCTACACAAAAACATCCAAACCATCCAAATCAACAACACCCACTACAAAAACATCTAATGCACCACCATCCACTACAAAAACATTCCAACCATCACCTACCATTTCATAAATCCCCAAGAATTACTAAAAGCTAAAGAAAAACCTCGACCATCACCAACCACTACAAGAGAAAACAAACATCACCAGCCACTACACAAGCATTCCAACCATCACCAGCCACTGCACAAACATCCCAACCATCACCTGCCGCTACAGAAACTCTCCAACCATCACCAGCCACGACGAAAACACCCTTAGCATCACCGTCCTATATAGGAAAATCTAACCCAACAGCAGCCACTACAAAAAAAGACACTAACCATCACCAGCCACTACAGAAACACGCCCAACCATCACCTGCCAATACAGAAACATCCTTACCACCACCTGGCACTACAAAAACACCTTAAGTATCACCAGCCACTACATGAATATTCCAACAATCACCTGACACTACTGAAACATACCAACCGTCATCATCCATTTCAGAAACATCCCACAACCCACTCCAGAAACATCCCAACGATCACCAGCCACTAGAAAAAATCCTATCCATCACTTGCCACGACAAAAAGATTCTAACAATCATTAGACAATACAGAAACATCAAAACCATCTCCTGCCACGACAGAACATCTCAACTATCACCAACAACTATAAAATCATCCCAGCAATTACATACCACTACAAAAACACAAAAGCCTATTGCGTGCCACTAGAGAAACACACAAAAAAACGCTAGCCACTACTGCAAAACCCAAACATCACCAGCCACTATAAAAAAAAACATCCCACCCATCTCCAGCCACTACAAAAACATCCCAGTCATCACCTACCACTTAGAAACACCCCAAGCATCACCAGCCACTACATAAATATCCAGATTCTCAATAATCACGACAAACACATCCCAACCACCACCTGCCCCTGCAAAAAAAGGAAAAATTACCACCCGCTACAAAAACACCACAAACATCACAAGCCAAAAAAGAAGAACCAAAAGTAAACTCGCAAACTACAGAAGCATCCTAACCATCACCAGCCAATACAAAAACACCCAAACTCTCTCAAGCCACTACAAAAACATCCCAACCATCACCAATCACTA
The DNA here is from genome assembly GCA_034781895.1 of Psittacara finschi. Classification (NCBI taxonomy): domain Eukaryota; kingdom Metazoa; phylum Chordata; class Aves; order Psittaciformes; family Psittacidae; genus Psittacara; species Psittacara finschi. The sequence continues at coordinate 15,667 of JAVBXA010708959.1, read as the reverse complement.
CAAAAGTACCCCAGCTATCACTAGTCACTACAAATACATCCCAACCATCACCAGGGACTACATTCCATGCATTACTAGCCACAACAGAAATATCTCATGCATCACCAGTCGCTACATATGTATCCCAATCATGACTGACCATTACAGAAAAACCCCAAGAATCACCAGCCTCTACAAAAATAACCCAACCCTCACCAGCCACTACAAGAACATCCTTACCATCAACTGCCCCTACAAAAAAAGGGCAACCATCACCAACCACTACAGAAACAACCCAAGCTTGACCAATCGCTGCAGAAACACCCCAAACATCACCAGCCACACAAAAAAAAATCCAAACCATCACTATCCAATACAAAGACATCACAAGCATCACCAACCATTACAGAAACACCTTAAATATCACCAGCTATATGAATATTCCAACCATCACCTGACACTAATGAAACATCCAACTTCACCAACCACTTCAGAAACATTCCTACCATCACAAACCGCTACAGGAACATTCCAACGATCACCAGTCACTAGAAAAAAAATCCCAACCATCACCTGCAACTACAGAACCATCCCACCAATCACTTTCCACTACAAAAACATCCCAACCATTACCATCCACTACGAAAACATCCTAACCTTTAACCGCCACTGCATAAAGACCCTAACCATCAGCAGCCTCTACAGAAGCATCCCAACCATCACCTACCACAACAGACACATCGAAACAATCACCTGCCACTACAGTAACACCTTGAATATTACCAGCCGCTACAAAAATTTCCTAACAATCAACTGACACTGTTTAAACATCACAATCATCACCAGCCACTTCAGAAAAATCCCTTTCATCATCCGCCACAACAGAAGCACCCAACCATCAAAACTCATTTCAGAAACATCCCAACCATTAACTACCAATACAAACAAAAAACAAGCATCACTAACCAAGACAGAAAAATCTCACGCATCACCTGACGCAATAGAAGCACAAAAAATCACAAAGTACAACAGAAAAATACCAACCATTACCAGCTACGACAAAAAAGAATCCAAATCATCACCATTCTACACCAAAACATCCCAACCACCATGAACCACTAGAGAAACAACCCACTCATCATCTAACCACCACCAGCAGTTACAGAAACATCCCAGCCATCACCTGTCATTACAAAAACATCCCATCCATCATCAGCCACTACAAAAACATCCCAACCATCACCTGCCACTAGAGAAATATCACAACCACAAACACCCACTACAAAAACATCCAAAGCATCACCAACCATTACAGAAACATTCCAATCATCACCTACCATTACTTAAAGACCCCAAGCATTACCAAAAACTAAAGACAAACCTCGACCATCACCAACCACTACAAAAACACCCCTAACATCACCAGCTACTAAAGAAATTTCCCGACCATCAAAAGCCAGTATAGAGACAATCCAACCATCACCAACCACAACACAAATACCCCAGTCATCACCAGCCACTAAAACATACCAACTATCACCTGCGACTAGAGAATCATCCCAACCATCAATAGGAAATACAAAAACATCTCAAACATCATGTGATAGTATAGAAATTCTCCAAGCACCACCAGCCTTTACAGATATATCCCAAAAAATCACCAGTCGCTACAGAAAAATCTCAACCATCACCTGCCACTTCAAAAAGCACCCAAACCATTACCAACCACTACAAAAACACCCCAAAATTAACCAGTATAAACAGTGACACCCACCCATAGCCAGCCACTACAGAAACATCCCAAAAATCACCTGTACCCTAGAAGAACACCCAAATCATCACTAGCCACTAAAGAATCACCCCAAGCTTCCCCTACCACTACTCAAACACGCCAAATATTACCAGAAACTACAAAAACACTCCAGCCATCACCTGCCACTGCAAAAACAATTCAAACATCACTTGCCACTATAAAATCTTCCCAAACATCACCAACCACTAGAGAAACCTACCATCCATCACTTGCCAGTACAGAAACATCTTAAGCATTACCAGCCACTACAAAATCATCAGAAGCATCAACTGCCACTACGGGAACATGCCAAGTAAGAACATCCATTATAGATACATCCCAACCATCGCCAACCACTACAGAAACACCACAAGAATCACCAGCCACTACACAAATATTCCAACCATCACCAGCCACTACAGAAACATCCTAAGCATCACCAGCGACTAAAGATACATCCCAACTATCACAAATAACTACAAAAACACCCCAAGCATCTCCTACAACTACAGAGACATCCTAATTATCACCTGCCACTACGGAAGCAATCTAACCATCACTAACACTACAGAAACATCCCTAACATCACCAGCCATTAAGAAATATCCCAGCCATCACCAGCCAATATAGAAATTATCCAACCATCACAACCACAACATAAACATCCCAATCATCACCAGCCACTACAACATCCCAACTATCACCTGCGACTAGACAAACATGCCAACCATCTCTAAGGAATACCAAAGCATCTCAAACATCATGTGACAGTATAAAACACCTAAAGCACCACCAGCCATTACAGATACATCCCAACAATCACCAGTAACTACAACAAAATCCTATCCATCACCTGTCAATTCAAAAAACATCCAAACCATCATCAATCACAACATAAACACCCCAAAATTACCCAGTAAATACAATGACACTCCACCCATAACCAGCAACTACAGAAACACTCAAATCATCACTAGCCACTAGATAATCACCCCAAGCTTCCCCTACCACATCTGAAACACCCCAAAAATTACCAAAAACTACAAAAACACCTCAACCTTTGCTTACCACTACAAAAACATCTCAAACAATACTTGCTACTATAAAACCGGCCACTACAGAAACCTACCATCCATCACTGCCACGACAGAAACATCTCAAGCATCACAAGCCGCTACAAAATCATCAGAAGCTTCAACTACCACAATGAAACATGTCAAGCATCACCATCCACTATAGATACATCCCAACCATCACTAGCCACTACAGAAACACAACAAGAACCACCAGCCACTACACAAATATTCCAACCATCACCAGCCACTACAGAAACATACCAAACATCACCTGCCATTACATAAACATCCCAACCATCAACAACCACTACTGAAACACCCCAAATATCACCAGCCACTACAGAAACACCCAAACCATCACCTTTCACTACAAAAACATCTCAGACAACATTTGCCACAACAAAACCATCCTAAACATCACCGGCCAATAGGGAAACATACCAACGATCACTTGCATCTACAAAAACATCCCAAGCATCACCAGCCACTAAGGAAACATGCCAAGCATCACCATCCACTATAGATACATCCCAACCATCACCAACCACTACAGAAACACCACAAAAATCACAAGCCACTACACAAATATTCCAACCATCACCAGCCACCAATAAAACATCCCAAGCATCACCAGCCATTACAGATACATCCCAACCATCACCAACCAGTACTGAAACACCCATAACATCACCAGCCACTACAGAAACACCATAACCATCATCTGCTGCTACAAAACATCTCAAATACCACCTACTACTACAAAACCATCCAAAACATCAACGGCCACTTCAAAATCATCCCAAGCATCACTTGCCACTATGGAAACATGCCAGTCATCACTAGCCATTATATTTACAACCCAACCACCACCAACCACAACAAAAACACCACAAGAATCACCAGCCACTCCAAAAACATTCCAACCATCAACAGCCACTATAGAAACATCCTAAGTATCACCAGCAATTACATATACATCTCAACCATCACCAAACACTACTGAAACACCTCAAATATAACCAGCCACTTTAGAAACGCCCAACCATCATCTTCCACTGCAGAATTATCTCAAACAACACCTGCCATTGCAAAACCGTTCCAAACATCACCAGCCACTACGGAAACATACCAGCCATCATTTGCCACAACAGAAACATCCCAAGCATCACCAGCCACTACAAAATCATCCCAAGCATCACCTGCCACTACGGAAACATGTCAAACATCACCATCCACTATAGATTCATCCCAAACATCACCAACCACTACAGAACACCATAAGAATCACCAGCCTCTACACAAATATTCCAACCATCACCAGCCACTATGGAAACATTCCAAGCATCACCAGTCATTACATATACACCCAAACCATCACCAACCACAACAGAAACACCCCAAGCATCACCAACAACTACACAGACATCCGAAACATCACCTTCAGCTACGGAAGCAATCCAAGCATCACCAACCAATACAGAAACACCCCAAACTTCACCAGCTACTAAAGAAATATCCCATCCATCACCAGCCACTAGAAAAATATCCCAATTGTCACCAGCCAATATAGAAACAATCCAATCATCACCTGCCACTACAACATCCCAACCATCACCTGTGACTAGAGAAACATCCCAACCATCACTAGGGAATAAAAAACATCTCATGCATCATGTGACAGTATAGAAACACCCAAAGCATCACCAGCCATTGCAGATACATCCCAACCATCATCAGTCAATACAGAAAAATCCCAACCTTCACATGCCACTTCAAAATGCACCCAAAACATCGCCAACCGCTACAAAACACCCCAAAATTAACCAGTGAATACAGAGACACCCCTAAGCATCACCAGAAACTATAGGAATATCCCAACCATCACCAACCACTACAAAAACACCACAAGAATCACCAACCACTACACAAATATTTCAACCATTACCAGCCACTACAGAAATACCCAACCATCACCTGCCAATACAAAAGCATTCAAACATCACAAGCCAATACAGAAACCCTAAGCATCACCAGACACTACTGAAACACCCTAAGCATTACCAGGCACTATAGAAACATTTCACCAATCACCTGCGACTACAAAAACATTTCAAACATCACCTGCCATTACAAAAACATCCTAAACATCACCTGCCAATACAGAAACATCGCAACCATCACCTGCCATTAGAGAAACACCTCAAATAACACAAGCAGCTACATAAACACCATAACCATCACAGGCCACAAAAGAAACATGCCAACCAACACATGCCACTACAAAAACTTCCCAACCATCACGTGCCGCCACAGAAACACCCTAAACAAGACCTGCCACTTCAAAAAAAAAAAAAAGAATCATCACCAGCCACTAAAGAAAATTCCCAGCCATCATCTGCCACTACATAAAGTACCCCAACCATCACCAGCCACTACAGAAAAATACCAACCATCACTTGCGACTATATAAAACATCCCAGCCATCACCAGGGACTACAGATACATTCCAAAAATCATATTCCACTATAGATAACCCCTAAGCATCACTAGCCACTACAGAAAAATTCCTAGCATCACTAGCCATTACAGATATATCCCAGCCATCACAAGCCAATTCAGAAACACCCCATCCATCATCAGTCTCTACAGAAACATCCTTACCGTCACCACCCAATACAGAAACACCTCAAGCATCACCAGCCACTACAGAAACACAGCAAAAATCACCAGCCACTACTAAACATCAAAACAATCACACGCTACTACAAAAGCACCCAAAACTTCATCATCTACTACAAAATAAAAAGTATTTACCAGCCAATACAAAAACATCCCAAATATCACCAAAAACTAGAGAAACATCCAAACAATCAACAGCCACTACAGAAACACCCGGAAACTCATCAACTAATACGAAAACATCCAAACCATCATCTGCCACTACAGAAACACCCAAACCATCACAGGCCATTACAGGAAAACCCCAAGCATCAACTGCATCTGAAGAAAACGCCCCAAAATCACCAAAAACTACAGAAACACCCCAAGCATTACAAGTCATTATAGAAACACTCCAAGCATCATCAGCCACAACAGAAACATCCCAACCATCACTTGCCACTACAGAAACACCCCAAGCATTACACGCCAATACAGAAACACCACAAGAATCACCTGCTGCTGCTGAAATACCCAAAGCATCACCGGACACTACAGAAGCATCCCGACCATCACATACCACTATAGAAACATATCAAACATCGCATTCCACTACAAAAACACCGCAGACATAACCTGCCACTATAGAAACATCCAAACCAACACACGCCACTACAGAAACATCTAAAGCATTAAGTGCCACTACAGAAACATTCCAAACATTGCCTACCGTTACTGAAAAGCCTCAACCATTACCAGGGACTATAAGAACATCCCAATTATCATATACCAATACAGAAACACCCTATGCATCACAGGAAAAATCCCAAGTATAACTAGCCATTACAGATGTATCCCAGCCATTACCAGCCATTTTAGAAACACCCCAAGAATTAGCAGCCACTACAGAATCATCCAAGCCATCACATGCTACTAGAGATACATCCCAACCATCATCAGCCACTTCAGAAACATCCCATAAATCAGCAGCCATTAGATTAAAAACCCCAACCATCACCAGCCTCTAAGAAGTACCCCCAACTATTTCGAGCCAATACAGAAAAACTCCAAGATTCACCAACAACTGCACAAATATCCCAAACATCGCCTGCCACTCCCGAAACACCTCAAGCATAACTAGCTACTAAACAAATATCCCACTGAAACATTAAAAAAATCACCTACCCTCTTTAGAAACACCCTAATCATAACTAACCACTACAAAATCACCCCAAGCTTCCCCTGACACTACTGAAACACCCCAAATATTACCAGAAACTACAGAAACACCCCAACCATCACCTGCCACAACAAAAATATATCAAATAACACCTGCCTCTACAAAACCATCCTAAATATCACCAGCCACTATAGAAACCTACCATCCATCACTTGCCACTAGAAAACATCTCAAGCATCACAAGGCACTATAACTTCATCCCAAGCATCAACTGCCACTACGGAAACATGCCTAGCATCACCATCCACTATACATACATCCCAACTATCACCAACCACTATAGAAAAACCACAAGAATCACGAGCCACTACAAAAATAATCCAACCATATTCAGCCACAACAGAATCATCCCAAGCATCACTAGCCATTACAGATACATCCCAACCATCACCAACCGCTACTGAAACACCCTAGAAATCACCAGCCAGTACAGAAACATCCAAACCATCACCTTCCACTAAAAGTACATCTCAAACAACACCTCCCACTACAAAACCATTCCAAACATCACCAGCCAATACGGAAACCTACCAACCATCACCAGCCTCCAAAGAAACATTCTAAGCATCACCAGCCACTACAAAATCATCCCAAGCATCACCTACCACCACGAAAACATGCCAAGCATTACCATCCACTATAGATATATCCCAACCATCACCAACAACTACAAAAACACCAAAAGAATCACCAGCTACTAAACAAATATTCCAATCATCACGAACCTTCACAGAAACATCCCAAGCACCAGCAGCCATTACAGATACATCCCAACCATCACCAACCACTACTGAAACACCCAAAATATCACCAGCCACTACAAAAACATCCTAACCATCATCTGCCACTACAAAACATCTCAAACAACACCTGCCACTACAAAACCATCCCATACTTCACCGGCCACTACAAAATCATCCTTCGAAGCACATGCCACTACGGAAACATACCAAGCATCACCAGCCTCTATACATACACACCAACTACCACCAACCACTACAGAAACACCACAAGAATCACCAGCCACTTCACAAATATTCCAGCCATTAACAGCCACTACAGAAACATTCCAAGCATCACCAGCCATTATAGATACATCCCAACCATCACTAACCACTTCTGAAACACCCTAATTATCACCAGCCACTACAAAAACACCCCAACCATAATCTGCCACTACAAAAACATCTCAAACAACACCTACCACTACAAAACCATCCCAAACATCAACGGCCACTACAAAATCATCTCAAGCATCACCTACCACTACGGAAATATGCCAAGCATCAGAATCCACTATACATACATCCCAACCATCACCAACCACTACAGAAACACTAAAAGAATCACCAGCCACTACACAAATATTCCCATCATCACCAGCCACTACAGAAATATCCCAAGCATCACCAGCGACAACAGATACATCCCAGCCATCATCCACCAATGCAAAAACACCCCAAGCATCACCAACAACTGCACAGATACGGAAAACATCACCTGCCACTACGGAAGCAATCCAAGCATCACCAACCACTACAGAAACACCCCAACATCACCAGCCACTAAAGAAATATCCCACCTATCACCAGCCAGTACAAAAACATCCCAACAATCACCAGCCAATATAGAAACAATCCAACCATCACCACAACTACATAAACACCCCAATCATCACCAGCCACTACAACATCCCAACCATCACCTGCGACTACAGAAACATCCCAGTCATCACTAGGGAATAAAAAAAACATCTCAAGCATCATATGACAGTACAGATACACCCCAAGCACCACCAGCCATTACAGATACATCCCACCCATCACCAGTCAAAAAAATCCAACCATCACAACTTACATCAAAAAGCGCGCAAACCATCACCAGCCACTACACAAACATCCCAGAATTAGCCAGTAAATACAGCACCACCAGAAGTTACAGAAACATTCTAACAATCACCAGCCACCACAGAAACACCCGACAACTGATCAGCTACTACAAAAACATCCAAACCATCAACTGCCACTACAGAGAAACCCTAAGCATCACCTGCCACTAATGAAACACCTCAAGCCTCAACAGTCTCTATGGGAACACCCCAAAAATTACCAGCCACTACAGAAACCTCCAACCATCGCCTGCCAATACAAAAGCATCCAAACATCACAAGCCACTAAAGAAACACCCTGAGCATCACCTGACACTACTGAAACACCCTAAGCATCACTTGACACTACTGAAACACCCTAAGCATCACCAGCCATTACAGAAATATCCCAACCATCATCTGCCACTATAAAAACATCTTCGGTATCACCTGCTATTACAAAAACATCTTAAACATCATCTGCCATTACAAAAACATTCTAAACATCATCTGCCACTACAGAAATATCCCAACCATCACCTGCCATTAGCGAAACACCCCAAATAACACCAGCCACTACATGAACACCAAAACTATCACAAAAGAAGTATGCCAACCAACACATGCCACCACAGAAACTTCCCAAACATCACCAGCCACTACAGAAACATCCCAATCATCACGTGCGTCTACATAAAGCATCACAGCCATCAACAGAGACTACAGATGCATTCCAAAAATCATATGCCACTATAGATACAACCTAAACACCACTAGCCATTACAGAAAAATTTCAAGCATCACTAGCCATTACAGATACATCCCAGCCATCACCAGCCACTTCAGAAACACCCCAACCATCATCGGCCTCTACAGAGACATCCCAACCATCACCATCCAATACAGAAACACCCCAAGCATCACCAGTCATTACAGAAACACCGCAAAACTCAACAGCTACTACACAAACATCCAATCAATCAACCGCCACTACAAAAAAGCACCCAAACCATCATCTGCCACTAAAAGACAGAAAAACGATTTACCAGCAAATACAAAAACACCCCAAGCATCACCAGAAACTACAGACACATCCTAAGAATCACCAGCCACTACAGAAACACTCGGAAACTCATCAAGAAATACGAAAACATCCAAACCATCATCTGACACTACAGAAACCTCCAAAGCATCACAAGCCACTGCAGAAACACCCCAAGCATCACCTGCCACTAGAAAAAACTTCCAACCATCACCAAGAACTACATAAACACCCCAAACATTACAAGCCACTATAGAAACACTCCAAGCATCACCAGCCACTGCAAAAACACCCCAACGTCATTTGCCACTACAGAAACACCGCAAGTATTACAAGCCACTACAGAAACACCCCAAAAATTACCTGCCACTGTTTAAACACCCCAAGCATCACCAGACACTACAGAAACATCCCAGCCATCACATAGCACTACAAAAACATATCAAACATTACCAGCCACTATATAACACCCCAAACATAACCTGCCACTTCAGAAACATCTCAACAATCACAGGCCGTTAGATATGCATCCCAGCCATTACATGCCATTACAGAAATACCCAAAGCATCATGTGCCACTACAGAAGCATCCCAAACATCACCTACCATTACAGAAGAAACAGGCATCACCAGGGAATTCAATAATATCCCAAACATCATATACCAGTATAGGAACACCCTAAGCATCGCTAGCCACTACAGAAAAATCTCAAGTATAACCAGCCATTACAGGTATATGCCAGCCATTACCAGCCACTTCAGAAACACCTAATGAATCAGCAGCCACTACAGAAACATCACATGCTGCTACAGATACATCCCAGCTATCACCAGCCACCACAGAAACACCCCAAAAATCAGCAGCCACTAGAGAAATATCCCAACCATCACCAGCCTCTAAAAGAAAACTCCCAACCATTATCAGCCAATACAGAGACACCCCAAGAATCACCAACAACTGCACAAACATCCCAATCATCACCTACCACTACCGAAACACCTCAAGCATAACTAGCCACTAAAGAAACACCCCATCCATCACCAGCCACTACAGAAACATCCCAAAAAGCACCTGTCCCTATAGAAACACCGTAATCATCATAAGCCACTACAAAATCACCCCAAGCTTCATCTGCCTCTACTGAAACACCCAAAATATCACCAGCCACTATTGAAATACCCTAATTATCACCTGCAACTACAAAAACATCTCAAACAACACCTGCTATTACAAACCTTCTCAAACATCACCAGCCACAACGGAAACATACCAACCATCACTTACCACAACAGAAACATCCCAAGCATCACCAGCCACTGTTGAAACATTCCAAGCATCACCATATACTATAGATACACCTAAACTATCACAAACCACTACAGAAACACCATAAGAATCACCAGCTGCTACACAAACATTTCAACCATCATTAACCACTACAAAAACACCCCAAGCATCACCAAGAACTACATAAACGTCCCAAACATCATCTGCCGGTACAAAAAGAATTCCAACCATCACCAGCCACTACATTTTAGATACACCATAAGCATCACCAGTCACTACAGAAAAATCCCACGCATCACCAGCCATTCCACAAACACTCCAACCATCTTCGGCCACTACAGAAATATCCAAACCATCACCAGCCAATACAGAAACACCCAAGCATCACCGGAAACTGCAGAAACATCCAAACCATCAACAGCCACTACATAAACATCCCAGGAATTACCAACAACTTCACAAACATCCCAACCAACACCTACCACTAACATAAACCTCAAGCATAACCAGCCCCTACAGACACATCCCAACAATCACTTGCCCCCACAAAAACACCTTAAGCATCACCCGCAACTACAAAAACATCCCAACTATCGCAGTCCACTACATGAATACCCCAAACACCACCAGCTACTACAGAAATATCCCACCCATCACAACCCACTACAAAAATATCCCAACCATCACCAGCCAATAGAAAAATATCCCAAACATCACCAGAAACAACAAAAACATCCTTACAATCACCAGCCACTACAGAAACTCCCGAATAATCATCAACAACTATAAAAACATCTAAACCATTACCTGCCACCTCAGAAACACTCCAAGGATCACCTGCCACTAGCGAAATATTCCAACTATCACCAACAATTACAGAAACACCCCAACCATTATCTGCCCTGCCAATACAGAAACATCTCAACCATCATCTGCCACTACAAAAACATCCCTACCATCACCTGCCACTACAAAAACACCCCAAGCATCACCTGCCAGTACTGAAACACCCCAAGCATCACCAGCAACTACGAAAGCGTCCCAACCATCACCTACCACTAGTAAAACACCCCAAGTATCACCAGCCACTACAGAAACGCAAAAACTTCACAGGCCACTAGAGAAAATCAGCACCATCACATGCCACTAGAGAAACTCAGCACCATCACATGCCACTACAGAAACATCTCAACATCACCTGCCACTACAAAAACACCAAAATTATCACCTGCTTCTACAGAAACATACCAAACATCACCTGCCACTACCAAAAGAATCCCAACCATCATCAGCCACTACAGAACATCCTAACAATCACCCACCACTACATAAAACATCCCAACCATCATCAGGGGCAACAAAAACATCCCAAGCATCATATGTCACTGTAGAAACATCCCAAGCATCATTGGCTACTTCAGAAAAATCCAAATCATCACCAGCCACTACAAATACATCCCAGACATCCCCAGCCATTTCAGAAACAGCCCAAGAATCAGCAGCCACTACATAAATATCCCAACCATCACCAGCCACTACAGAAACATCCCAACCATTACCTTTCACTATAAAAACACACCAACCATCAACAGTCTCTACCGAAATATCTCAACCATCACCAGCCAATACAGAAACACCACAAGCATCACCAACAACTACACAAACATTCGAACTATCACCTGCTACTACAAAAACATCCCAAACATCACCTGCCACTAGAAAAGAAATATCACCAGCCTTGACAGAGACATCCCAACCACTACAAAAAAGCACACAAACCGTCACCGCCCACTAAAAAAAAATCCCAAAATTCGCCAGCCAATACAAAAGCACCCCAAGCATCACTAGAAACTACAGAAACACCCAAAAACTCATCAACAATTACGAAAACATCCAGACCATTACTTCCACGACAGAAACACTCCAATCATCATCTGACACTTGAGAAACATCCCAACCATCTCAGATAACTACAGAAACACTCCAACTATCATCTGCCACTAACGAAACATCTTAAGCATCACTAGCCGCTATAGAAGCACTCCAACCATCACCAGCCACTACAGAAGCATCTCAAACATCACCTACCACTATAAAACTTTCCAAACATAACCTACCACTAAAGAAACATTCCAACCATCACCTGTCACTAGAGAAATAACCGAAATATCTCCAACCACTACAGAAACACCAAACCATTACAGGCCACTAGAGAAACATCCCAACTACCACATGCCACTTCAGAAACATCCCAGTCATCACGTGCCACTACAGAAACATCCTAACCATCACTTGCCACTACAAAAAAAAATCCCAGCTAGGTTAGTTTTTCAGTTGTGCAAGTAGTCCATCATTGGGTTAGTGTCTCTGGTGCAGGAAGTGATCCATGACTTGGTTAGTGTGTCAGTATTGCAGAAAATGAACCATGAGTGGATTAGTGTGTCTGTAGTGCAGGAAGTGAAACATCAGTGGGTTAGTGTGTCTGTAGTGTAAGAATCGAACCATCAGTTTCTTATTGTGTGCGTATAGTGTAGGAATGAACCATCAGTGGTTTGATTTGTCTGTATTGCAGGTAGTGAACCAATAGTGGTTTATCATGTCTGTAGTGTAGAAAGTGAACCATCAATGTGAAAGGTTGTCTACAGTGCAAGAAACAAGCCATGAGTAGGTGTGTAGGGTAGGAAGTGATTCATCACTGGGGTGGTGTGTCCCTAGTGCAGGAGTGAACCATCAGTGAGTTTGTCTGCACTGCAGCAAGTGAACCATAAGCGGGTTAGTCTGTCAGTAGCGAGGAAAGTAAATGATCAGTGGGTTAGTGTGTCTGTCATGTAAGAAGTGAACCATCAAGGTTAGTGTGTGTATTGCAGAAAGTATCCATCAGTGGGTTAATGTGTCTGTATTGCAGTAAGTGAACCATCAGTGGGTTGGTTGTCTGCAGTACAAGAAGCGAACCATGAGTGGGTTAGTGTGTGTGTAGTGCAAGAAGTGAGAAATTAGTAGGTTAGTGTGCCTGTAGCGCAGGAAGTGAACCATCAATAAGTCAGTGTGTTTGTAGTGTACGAGTGTCTTTAGCACAGGCAGTGAACCATCAATGGGTTAGTGTGTCTGTTGCGCAGGAATTAAATCATCAGTGGGTGAGCGTGTCTGTAATGCAGGAAGTGAAGAAGTGAACCATCAGTAGGTTTGTGTCTGTAGTGCAATACATCAAACCAGCAGTGGGTTAGTGTATGTAAAGCGTAGGAATGAACCATCAGTGGATTAATGTGTCTGAATTGCAGGAAGTGAACCATGATTGGGTTAGTGTATCTGTAGCAGAGGAAGCGAACCATGAGTGGCTTAGTGTGTGTGTAATGCAGTAAGTGAACCATCAGTGTGTTAGGGTGTCTCTAGCGCAGGAAGTGAACCATCATTTTGTTCGTGTGTCTATAGAGCCAGAAGTGAACCATCAGTTGTTAAGCATGTCTGTAGCACAGGAAGCGAACATCAGTGGGCTGTTGTGTGTAGTGTAGGAAGTGAACCAACAGTGGCTTAGTGTGTCTGTAGTGCAGGAAGTGAAGTATCAGTCAGTTAGTGTGTCTGCAGTGCAGGAAATGAACCACCAGTGGGTTACTGTCTTTAGTGTAGGAAGTAAACTATGAGTGTTAATGTGTCTCTAGGGAAAGAAGTGAACCATCAGTAGGTTAGTGTGTCTGTAGGGCAGAAAGTGAACCATCGAACCATCATTGGGTGAGTGCGTCTGCAGTGCAGGAAGTGAACCATCAGTGGATTAATGTGTCTGTATTGGAGGAAGTGAACCTTCAGTGAGTTATTGTATCTGTAATGTAGAAAGTGAGCCATCAATGGGTTAGTGTGTGTGTGGTGTTGGAAGTGAACCATTAGTATGTTAGTGTGTCTGTAGTGCAGGAAGTGAACCATCAGTGGGTTAGTGTGTCTCTAGTGCAGGAAATGAACCATTAGTGGGTTTACACATGTTTACATGAGAAAGACAGACAACAGGAGGCCTGATTGGCCCACAGCTGAATTATCTGTAAAAAAAAAAAATAAATGAAAACAAACTGTAATTCCACTCAGCAATTTTTTTTACGCTATCACCGACTCCCCGCTGCTGCACATTAGCCGTCCACTGTCCCCGTTAACCCTATCCATTATGCTGTATATTTCCGGCGTTTTTGTCAGAGTATACCTGAATTCATAAAATATTTGTCTAAATGACTTTGAAGGTATTTGTAGTCTTAGCATTCACTACATCTGACGGTAACTTATTCCAGTGCTCAACACACCTATAGGAAAAGAAGCTTTTTCCCATGTCCGTACTACATCTTTTCGCTTTGAGTTTTATTCCATTTGTCCTGGTACCGTATTTTCTTGTATTTCGAAAAGATGTTCGTGATTTACGTTATCGAACTTGTTCAGAATTTTGAACGCTTGGATTAAGTCTCTGCGAAGTCTATGTTTTTTTAAGGGAGAAGAGATCCAAACGTTTTAGCCTCTCTTCGTAAGTCAGATTTCTAAGGGATGGGATCAGTTTTGTCACGCGTCTTTGTACTTCCTTCAATTTTTCCTCGTCTTTTTAAAGTTTGTTGAGCAAAACTGGACTGCATATTCAAGGTGTGGTCTTACTATAGAATTATAAAGTGTGAGAATTGTTTCTGGTGTCTTGCAATCTATGTTCCTGGTTATGAAGCTTAACAAATGATCAAGGAGCTGTGCCTCAATGATCACAAA
>JAVBXA010544527.1:0-19652 GCA_034781895.1 Psittacara finschi | reverse complement strand
TGCTTCCCTGAATACATCCCATTCCTCAGCCACTCCCCTCACTTCACTTGCTCTCACCTTTTGCCATTCTACACTCAATCTCTCCTGATATTTCTTCACACAAGTCTCCTTTCGAAGCTCACTCACTCTCACCACTCTCTTCTCGATATTCTCTCTTCTTTTTTGAAAACCTCTACAAATCTTCACCTTCGTTTCCACACGGTAGTGATCAGTGAGGTAGCATCAGGAAACATACGAAGAAAGACCCATCCACTCATATACACACATATATACATAACTGCATATATATGCCCAATACACACATATACATATCAATATATACATATATATACATATCAACATATACATATATATATACATGCATATAAATAAACATGCATATATACATGTACATATTCATGCTTGCCTCCATCCAATCCCAACGCCACCCTGCCCCACAGGAAACAGCACTGCCATCCCCTACGTCAGTGAGGTAGCACCAGGAAACAGGAAAAATATCCATATTCGCTCACACACAGTCTCTAGCTGTCAAGTGATCCCTAGTCAGTCCTCTAACATCATCAGAAGTATCTATTTCTTTCTTCCTTTCTTTCACACTTGTCTGCCATTTCCCACTTTGAGAAGACAGCACCAGGAAAAAAAGAAAAGGCCTCATTCGCTCACATCTATTCTCTAGCTGTATGGGTAATGCATCAAAACTACAGCCCCTATCCCTGACCAGGCTCCAAAGACCCTTCTGTGGTTTCCCTAGCTGGTTAATATGTCCTGAATCAGTCTGTAGACAGGATGTTGCCCCTTTTATAACATATTGCTCTATTTACTCTATCCAGTACATACCTTTTACCCTCCTGAATGTTCAGACTCCAGTCTCTCAAAATATTTTTCATTACATCCTTCCATCTCCAGTATGGTCTCCTACTCCTCCTTTTAACCTTCACATCTGACATTTATAAACCCAGTCCTCACTTTATCCAGGATTGTTATATGTGATTTCACAATCATGCAGGGCACCTACTTTTACAAGTCCCTCTTCTTATACAGTTAAAATTCACTATCATGCTGGTGTGTGCAAAAGAAAGTGTGCTGAAACTTCAATGAGGGTTGGTGGGCAGAGTAAGTGTGGAGCATGACATATTCCCACCAACTGATCAGTCTTTCAGTTACCACTGTTGTGTGTGGATCTGTGCTACTTGTGCAGTTTGAGTATACCTACTAATGTGATTTTCCTGCAACCTACTATGTCTCTGTTTATTAATGTAGCATCCAAACATCTAGTAAAATCTTCTCCTACCCCAAAACCAGCAGCTAAATAGAAGAGAACCTCTCTGACCTTAGAAACAATGCTAGAAATTTTACAACATGTTGATAATGGTAAGGGAGTGTTAGTGCATGGTATGCTTACAACCTGGATGAATATACAATCTGCAACATAAAGAAGAATGCAGAGAAAAAGTTGATGTGCTGTGGTCCACTCTACTCCACTGTCTACTAAGGTAACCCCAAGGGTCAGAAATCCACTTATGGAAGATGGAGAAAATGCTCTAGATATACACAGAGCTTAAGACAAAAAAACAACGTAGCCTTAGTAACCTTCAGCGTAGGTCTAAAGCCCTGAAGGTTTTTGAGAATCTATGTGAAAAAGACAATGCAGCTGAGCCACAGCCATTTCAAGCTAGAAAAGGATGGCTGGATACATTTATCAATGTCAGAAGCTTCATAACATAAAAGTAATGGGAGAATCCGCCACTGCTGACTACGAAGATGCTGCACAGTGCATCCCATTTTTTCTGTGTGCTTATTTGTTAGCTATTAGCGATACTTTTCTTTGTATGAGGTTTTCACAGAACATAACACCCACTTAAATCAATGGGGAGGTTATCCTCTTTAATAATTTCTTCTCAATCATTCCCATCATATGTTCAAACATTTTAGCACACCTTTTTCAGCTCTCTCAACCACACTTTTATTACCACACTTCTTTCTAACCCTTTTATTACCTACCTAATCAAACAACTTCACATCACATATTGTCTTCAAACAGTTCATTTTCAATGCATTCACCTTTAGCAGCACATTCTCATTTACAGCCCATGCCTTGAGTCCATACAATTGTTGGGAATACTATACCTTCAAGCATGCTCATTGTTGTCATCCCATATAACGATCTCTCTTAACACTCACTCCTTAATGCTCCCCAAACCTTCACCTCCTCACCCACCCTTTAACTCATCTGTTTCCATGGTTTCAATAATTGCCATGAACATTCCCAGTTATCTAAAACACTTCACTTCCACCAAATTCTCTCCATTAAAACTCACACCCACAACTAACCTCTTCCTCTGTCCAGCTACACCTAATATCCTTGCTTTTGTTCACATTTACTCTCAACTCACTCCTTTCAAACAGTCTCCCAAACTCAAGACATCAATATTTGCAGTTTTTTACCTGAATTTACCATAAATGCTGCAGCATAAGCAAATAATAACTGACTCACTTTCCAAGCCCCCCTTATACCCCACAGACTTCATACTTACCCATCTCTCCAAGAACCTTGTATTTATCTCCTTCACCACCCTATCCATAAAAAATCAAACAATCATGGTGATATGACATATCCCTGCCACAAATCAACCTTCACTTAGACCTACTCATCCTCCTCTCTAACTACACATGCATATGCCTTACACTCAAAAAATCTTCTCACTGCTTCTAGTAAGACCTTCCACAAGGAATCTCTACCAACCCTACCATATGCTTTCTTCAGACCCATAAATGCCAAATACAAATCCTTTAGATTAAACTCCTGATCCACACATACTCTATCACACCTTTTAACTACACTGTTCCTCCCCAGTCTGATCCTCTGTACATGTCTTCATACTCTCAATCACCACTCCCCCACACGACATGCTTGGTACTCTTAAAAAACCTACACTCTGCACATGGAACACTCACTTTTGTCTCCTTAGCCTTTATGCAATGGCACCATACAAGCATTCTGCCAACCCTCAGGTGACACACCAAGATCAATTCATACAATGAAAATCCAAACTTACCAGTTAACAACACTGTCACCCACTTTCTTAAGAAATTCAATTGCAATACTATCCACTCCAACTGCCTTGCCACATTTCATCTTATGCAAGAACTTCAGTACTTCTCTTCACCATAATCTGTCACCCTATCATCAAACACATTCAACAATCCTTCAAAATACTCACTCCATCTCCTCTTCACCTCATCACTAAACTGTTAACAATTCCCCACTTGCCCCCCTTTACTTATGTTTCCATTCATTCCCTTGTTTTTCTGATACTATTAACCTCTTTCCAAAACATCTTATTCTTACCTCATCTCTCATTTGCCCTCTTTTTCAACCCCTTGCACCTTCCTCTTGACCTCCTGCTGCTTTTTCTTGTACACATCACACTCACCAGTCAAAAACCTCTCTTTTCTCTTTCACTTGCAACTTCGTTTTGTCATCTCACCACTCACTAACCTTTCTCGCCCTCCACATGCTACACACTTCTCTCACACATGCCAGCACTTCTTTTTTATATACCTCCCATTCTTCACCCACTCTCCTTGCTTCATTTACTCTCATCTTTAGTCATTCTCAACCCTATCTCTCCTAGAATTTCTTAAAATATGAACCATTTTGAACCTCACTTGCTTTCACTACCCACTTCTCACCCATATCATTCAGTCTTTTCTGGAAACCTCTACAATCTTCATTTTGTCTTCACCAGGTAATGATCAGACATCCCACCAGATATCCACTCAACATAATCACATCCAAGAGTCTGTTTTTGCATGCCTATCATTTAGTATGTGATCCGATAATTCCTTCTTAACATCTTCACTACTCACCCATGTATACTCATGTTTGTCCCTCTTCTTAAAGTACGTATTCCCATTAATCAGTCCTTTTTCAGTACATAACTCCATAATTTGTTCACCACTGCTATTTACCTCACTGAATACCCAATTTCCCCCAGTTTTACCATTAACTTAAAATTAATCACCCATCACTAGTACCTGATCTCTTATATTAAATCTGCTGACACTCCCTCAGCTGCTCCTAAAGCAATTACCTCTCATCATCTTCCTTCTCATGGCCCAAATAAATTTTCTCACTACATCCATACATCTTCTGCAAGGTTTACATCTCCTTGCACCTTTTAATTATCCTTTCTTACATGACTGTTTGCCGTTTCCTGCATCATCAAGGTAGCACCAGAAGCAGATGAAGAAAAG
The DNA here is from genome assembly GCA_034781895.1 of Psittacara finschi. Lineage (NCBI taxonomy): Eukaryota > Metazoa > Chordata > Aves > Psittaciformes > Psittacidae > Psittacara > Psittacara finschi. Next base: position 15,395 of record JAVBXA010544527.1, on the reverse strand, counting down.
ACTCCATTTGCTTACATACATTCTCTATGTGTCTATGTAATACACCAAAACAACAGCCTCCTATCCACAATCAAGCCCTGCAGACCTTTCTGATGTTTCAACCCACTACCTCAAATGCCTACTTCAGTCCAATGACAACATGTCACCCCCTGTATACCACATCATTCCAAATTCTATCTATCCTATGCACTCCTTTAACCCTCCTGCATATTCCAGCCCCTAGAACTCACATTCTTTTCCATTCCATCCTTCCAACTACAGCTTAATCTCCCCTTCCTCCTTTTCCCCCTCTAACTCTTACAAACATATCTGCTTTGTCAACCTCTCCTCACTCATTCTCTACATATGTCCAAATAATTTTAGCATACATTCTGCAGCTCTCTTAACAACACTCTTCTTATTACCAGACCTCTCTCTTACCCTATCAATACTAACTCAATCGACCCTCCTCACTACTGGAACTACTGAAGAATGTGTGGAAAGACAGAACATTATCTGGGAGGGCAAAAATGAGTATGTTTGAAGGAACTGTTATCCCAACAACATTATACAGATGCAAGGCATGGGCTATATATGAGGCTGTGAAGAGGTGGATGGATGTGTTAGAAATAAAATGTTTGAGGACAATATGTGTCATAAGGTGGTTTGATTGAATAAAAAATGAAAAGGTAAGAGAAATGAGGTAATATAAAGAGTGTGATTGAGAAGCAGGTGGGGGTGTGCTGAAATGGTCTAGACATATTGAGAGAATGATTACATAAAGGTTGACAAAGATGGTATATGTATCAGAAGAGGAGGGAACAAGGAGAAGAGAGAGATCAACTTGGATATAAAAGGATGGAGTGAAAAACATTTTGAGCAATCAGAGCCTGAACATGTAGGAAGGTGAAAGGCATGCACAGGAGAGAGTGAAATTGAATGTTGTGGTATACTGAGGTCAACGTGCTGTCAGTGGACTGAACCATGGTATGTGAAGCGTCTATGGTAATCCATGGAAAGGTCTGTGGGGCCTGGTTGTGGATACAGAGCTGTGGTCTCGGTGCACTACACATGACAGCTGGAGAATAGATGTGAGCGGATTTGGCCATTCTTCATCTGTTCCTGGTGCTACCTTGCTAAAACAGAAAATGGCAATCACGAAGAGAGAGAAAGTTACACAGTTATATAGATAAACAGATCCCAAAGGCCAAGCAAGGAGATAAAAAAAGCAGAAGAAAAGGATTGCATAGAAAAGGCTCTCTCTCCATCCTCCAGCACATGCCAGACAGAAAAAGGGTAGAAAAAATACCTTGCATGATTAATAAGCCTGAAAAAAATTTCATGAAGTCATAAGGCAGAATGAACATGAATATGTCATGCATCCCTTCACCAATGACATACATCCCTTCACTTTTTGTTATAAAGACGACACTAAGGAGAAACTTGAGCTCCAGCCTCTCAATTTACCATGCCTATATTATTCCCTATGTTGAAATATGATACAATATTCTCATTTACTCTCTCAAAGCAGTAGCCATGGGTTAGTCAATGCTGGTAAGTCGCCACAGCATGGCCAGGGAGAGATCAATGGTTGAGAAGATAGCATGATATACCAGTGCATTACGATGACTGCTTAAATTAATTTTCAAATTGGAGAGTGACAAGTGATGATCAAGCCTAATTTTGAATATATTAAGGGTGTTGCTCTGAACAATATTTTCTGGGAGCCGAATCTATGCATCAATAAGGTCATTGGTAAAAATATATTTTGTACAGTTCAGATTAACTCAGTGACCTCTAAGTTTTAATCCATTTCCTCTCATCAGTAATGCTGGTGCTGCTGTAAAGAAATGTTCAATATCAACATTGCTGAATCCCCTAAGTATTTTGTAACATTCTATTAATTTGCCCCAGAGGCACTTCTCGCTTAGGGAGAACAAGTTATTGCTTGCAATCTCTCCTTATATGGTTTCTTATGCAAGGAAGAAATCAATTTAGTTGCTCTATACTGCACTGCTTCCAATTTAAGAATATCCTCACTTAAGTGGGGGCTGAAAACTGCAGTGCATATTCGACGTGTGGTCTAACTAAACTTAAGTATAGTGGCAACATAACATCCTTGCATTTGTATTTAAAGTTTCTGTTAATAAATCCTAACATTGTACATGCTTTCTTGGTTGCTTCATTGCAATACTGGGAGAATTTGAAGTTTTTTGGAGACAGTGACCCCCTGATCTCTCACACTAGGGGTGTCCTTTATCCCGTGGCTCATCGGTTCACATTAATCTTATATTTTTTCTAGGTTTCCTAATTGTAACAGATGACATTTATAGACACTACATGGCATCTGCCATTTACTAATCCATTCGGCAAGCTTTTCTAGATCCTCTTGTACTCTTAGCCTATCCTCATCAGTTAATATGGTATTGTCGACTTTGTGTTATCTGCATATTTGGACACTAGGTTATTAAGCCCTACATCAATATTGTTAACATAAATGATGAAAAGTACAGGCCTAGCATGGATCCCTGAAAGACCCTACAGGTAATGGGTGACTACAGTGATGATTCACCATTCATTATAGCTCTTTGCTTCCTATCAAGTAAGCAGGCTTCTATCCAGTTTCCTATGTAACCAGTAATCCCCAAGGCCTGGACTTTATGTATCAATTCAACATAGGGGACTTTGTAGAATGCTTTCTGGAAGTCCAAAAATATTATATCTAATGCTTTTGTCTTGTCACTGAATAGTTTATGATAAAATTCAAGGAGGTTTGTAAGGCATGATCAGTATCTAAAACCATGCTGTGTATTATTGATCAGGCTGTGTTGTTCCAGATAGGCTACGATCTTATCTTTAATAATCAACTCCAGAAGTTTGCATATAATTGATGTAAGGCTAATAGGACAGTAATTACAAAGCAATTCACAGCTTCCCTTCTTGTATATAGGAGTGAAAGCTGCTACTCTCCAGTCCTGAGGGACTATTCCATCCTGGAGAGATTTATTGAAAATATGAGTTAATGGCCCAGCAATTTCATGTTTAACATTTTCAATCACTCATGGATAGAAACAATCAGGGCCTGGGATTCTATTATTGTTCAACTTATCTATGTTAGTATTTCTCTACTGTGACGGTAAATTCTTGTATCATGTGAGTGCTATTTATCACTCTCAAAATTTGTGCATTGCTTTCTAACATGAAAACAAAACTAAAAAAATTTGTTCATGATTGTTACTATAATTCTATGGTTCACAATGGGTTCACCTTCATCCTTTACTAAGGGTACTATTCCACTCCTTATATGTTTCTTATTATTGCTATACCTACAAAATCTTTTAGATTTCTATTAATGTCTTGCAATATTCACTTCATATTCTCTCTTGGCTTCTTTGATAAGGACTTTCAATTGTCCTCTGATTGTGTTATACTGCAATGAAATATATGGGTCACTGTCTGATTTCTGAAGCTTACAGAGTCTGTTCATGTGCTGTATAGCTCTTGAAATATCTTGGGAGTACCATCCAGGCTTGTTGTTGGTTTTATTGTTTCTGTCATACATGGGAATGAATGTGTCTTGATGGTGCATAAACTGATACTTAAAACTGGCCTATAGTTCCTCTGGGCATGAACCAACAAGGGTGGGACTCTTTAATGTGTTACACAGCCCATTAAAATCTGCACTTTTAAAGCTAGGGTTTTTTTTTGGGAGTCAGTTTTGATATCTAAGTCGATCCTTAACATGTTATGGTCAAAAGTGCCTAGATGTTCTCCAACACGGGTATTAGTTACTAAGAACTCCTGGGATGCAAGAACTAAATCAAGTATAGTAGCTTCCTTCGTTAGCTCAGTGATGGTTTGATAGAGAAAATTGTCCTTGATAAAGTTGATAGGTTTAGTAGAGTCACTTTTTACACCTGAGATAGTATGCCAGTTGATTTCTAGAAGATCAAAATCCCCAAGAATGATCAAGCTTTTATCTTGTATTGCTTGTTGTAAACTACTGTATATGGCAGGGTCAATATCTGCTGGCAGACTAGGGCAATTATAGACAACGTTTATGTAACGTTTGGAAGATTCTGTGCTAATCTAAGCCCACAAGTGTTCAACAGCAGCAGATGATTCACTATGAATTTCAATGGAGTTTAGGTAAGATTTTACATACAGTGCAGTTCCATCTCCTCGACTGTCTCTGTCCCTTACAAATAATTTGCAGTCTGGTCGATTGTAATCGCTAGTCAGATCATTGCTTTTAGTGTTCACAAACGTTTCTGTTAAACCAATGATATCAATGTATTCACTGTCTACCAAACAATGCAATTCAGCTATCTTGTTTCAGAAGGACTTATATTCATGTAAAGTCCATTCAATTTCTTTGAGTGATTTCTGTAGGAGACTGGTGGCATGATTTGGTGACTGGCTATTTTCAGACCGAGGTGAGACAAGCCTCCATGACCTGCATTCCTCAATGTCACTGTCTGGTGGGATGGGGAGGGGATATAATCTGACTTCCCTTGCGTGGCATGTAATATGACCTGACCTGACCTAAATCACCTGTTTGATGTGGTCAACACACCCACCTCTACCGGGTCTCAAGGAAATTTTGTAGTTGTAAGGCCATCTGATCTTTAGTTCCCATAACTGATAGTTTTGCTCCTTTCTTGTTGAGGGAATGCAATCCCTATTATATTCTCCCTTGACTTTTCTGAATTTGAGCCAAGGATCTAAGAAATTGATGTTAGTATCTGCACAGAAGCGTTTCAGTCTCTCATTTACACCTAGTGCTCTACTTAAGACGTAGTTACCTAAATTAAGTTGTGGGGGAGCACCAACTATAACAATGTTATCTAATTTATCTTTCAGGGCTCCAAACAACTTGTTATATTCTTCTATGATAACTTCTGAATTTGAATTCTCATGGTAAATGTCGTTGCTCCCAACATTCACCACTAAACATGACTTTTTAGTTGGTACTTTAATGTTTTTAACCTTTTGTTTAATGTAGGAAATTCTGGTACTGAGAGAAAGAGAGAGAGAGAGAGAGAGAGAGAGAGAGAGAGAGAGAGAGAGAGAGAGAATAATCTGAATCATTAAAGAGAAAGACAAGTGGGTCTCCACCACTTATGTTACATAAAATCCAGAAATATGCCGAAATATAACAGACAAGCACATTCTGTGCCAAAAGAATTATCAGGTCTATGTTCAAATGAGCCTACAGAACAATGTTTGATATAAAATATGGGAAGATTCACAGCTAAAGAAAAAACAAAAATGATTTCACCCAAATGCTCTCACTGGCACAGCTTTCTGACCACAGAAATATGTCATTAATACCAAAAGTCAGGTACGATGAAAAAAAATTCTTTTTTATGCAGCAAAAGACCATTATATAAGAACAAATAAATAAGAAACAAGTGATAGAGCCCTCAACTTACTAAGGGAAAAATACAAGAAACTTATGATGTGAGTGTATTGGTAAGATATCTCACGAACGTGGTGAAAGTGGGGTGAACATCAGCACTTAAAATTAGCATAAATGTATCATAATAACAAAGTATATATCATCCAACTTACCTAAGATGTATTCAGATAAGCAGGTAGAACAATGTCTATTATAAAATCAGAAAAACTTTCATAGCCAAAGAAAATTATGTTGCCTTAGAATTCTAAATTCGGTGCCCAAACAGATATGTCTTACATACCAAAATATTAAAATGAATTTTTTTTTTAAGAAAAGGAAGCATCATATGATATGGATAATAATAAAATAAACTCCCCAGAAAAGAAATCCCTCATACACCCTATCATTACTTTCTTCATTCCATCTAGTCGTACCATATGCTCTTATCAAGTAACTCATTTCCACAGCCTTAATTCTTGACCTTTGAGACTAGGTGCACTAAACTGTGATATAGATATGGGAAGAGAAAGACTAGAAGGAGTGACATAATTTAAGTATTTGAGTGCTATCTTGGATAAATGTTTGGTGATATGAAGGGAGAAACAATGGAGAAAGCAGTACAGGGTCCCTTAATAGAATAAGGAAGGGTAGAGGAGTAACTATAATGTAAAGATAGGATTAAGAGATAGCACAGCACTCCCAACCCAGACCTATGCAGCCAAAACATGGACACAGGATGAGTTAAAAAGGCCAACTAAGAATCCAGGCTGTGGAAATGAGTTATTGGTAAGAAGCATGTAGTATGACTAGATGGGATGAAGAAAGTAATATAGGAGTGTATGAGTGATTTGGTAGGGCAGGGAATGGAAAGAGGATGAATTTTGAGTTGTTGAGATGGTGGAAAGAATGCAAGAAAGGGAGCTTGCAAGAAGGGTGTATGATGGTAAGATTAATGGGGTTAGTTTGAGAGGAAGACCACCTGTGACATGGGGAAACAGAGTGTAAGAGTACTGGAGGGAGATAAATGGAGGAAGAATGTATGCAATGGTGTGTGAGAGGAAGGCACATAAGGACAGGAATAAGTGGAGACTCTTTTGCCATTGCCATTCCCTTGATGGAAGTTCCCAGAAGGAATGGACATCAAAGATATAGACAGCTAGACATATAACCTTCACAGCTGACAAGCAGCATCTTTAGCGATGTATGTGCGACTACATGTAAAGAGTGCAGGGCAACTGAGAAGTAAGTGCGTGATATCTTTGGATATGCTGAAATGGTGTTTGCAGTGTTGTAGTGATGGAGGATGTCCAAAGCACAGATGGGAAAGTGCAATTTGTGTTTACCTGAGGAGTATGGTTTGTGATGGGTGTGTTCGGTGTGGCTTAGTTTAAGATGAAGTTAGGACAGTAGTTATTTCAGTGTTATATTTGTTGGAGATGGGGGATATATAAGCAGAGGATGCTGAAGTGTGAGGCAGGGATAAGCTTTTTATTTCTTCTCTACGTGTTGAGTTTATGTCACTGCTAGGTAGCTAATGATTGTCTTAAGTGTGCTATTTATGTGTATGTATCTTGTTATATCTGTTTTCAAGACTTTGGAAGACTAGGCAGTTGAGGTGTAGTTTAGAATGGATCATACAAATTATTCATAGAGGATATTGAGGGATTTTTTCTCCTGTCTAAATCTGGTGCCATTTAGAGTTCTAAGGGCATTTACTTTGTGTGCTGATGTTATTGGTGTGGGGTGAGAATACCATGTGTGTGTTGTAAATGATGCCTAGAAGTTGGTATTTTGTTGAGGGGAAATGACTGTCCATTCAAGGTGACTGGAGGGTGTGAGCTGGATTCTTTTCAGTCTATGGTTAAAGGAGTGTTTGCAGACTTCTCTAGAAATGACATTCTGTTCTGTATGAGCTGCTTGTCTAATTGTGTAATGTAGCGCTGCATATTTGCTGCTGCTACTGTGGTGTTACGGTGTTTCAGTATGATTGTGAAGTTGTCTGCACATACAAGGACTTTTGAGTTGTGGTTTGGCAAAGTAATGGGAAGTCATCTAGGAAGAGACTGAAGAGGGCAGGAAAGAGAACTGCTTCTTAGGGAACTCATCCATAGAGTTTAAATGTTTTAGAGGTGAATCCATTGTGAATGACCCTACCATGGCAGCTGGCTTTGAAACGGGCCAACCAATTTCTGTCTCTGTAGTGGAGGGTGGTGTCAAGTATCTTTTGCGTGAGGTTGTGTTGGGGAATAGTGTTGAATGCTTTGATGATGTCTACTGCCACTAGTACTATGTGGGAGGGCCTTGGTTGGTTGAAGCCTTCTAGGATATGTTGTGTAAGGTCAGTGTGAAGCCATGTTATTTAGGTGAGAGTGGGAAGATTTGTTTGATTCTACTGTAAATCAGTTTTTCACAGAATCTGGATACTGGGGACAGAAGGGATACAGGACAGTAGGAGAAAGGGGAGCTGGGTGGTTTGAGGGGTTTTGGAATTAGTATTATGTTAGTACGTTTCCATTCTTTTCACACTTGTATGCTGTCTCTCATGTTAGGAAGGCAGCTTCACGAACAGACGAAGAAAGGTTGCCCCCATCCTGAGTCTTCAAGGAAAATGAGCACTACTTGCACGAGTCCTTCTTCAGTTCCGTCTTTTAGAAATTGTTACACATGAAAGTAGGTAGTAGTTGGTAGGCAGCCAACAACCAGGAAGGTATATTACCAGTATTACCTGCCTGGGTATGAAAACAGTTAGTGACAGCAGCGGTTGTCAAGTTGCACCCCTCAGACCAAGGTAACTGTCTTTTCTTTCTGCATAACCCACACGTGGACTACTGGCATTCTGTCCTCAAACACACAATCTCTCCTTGTCACACATAACACTTGATAACACTTAACCTAGACAGCTCATTCTTCATAACTAGATTTTCCTGTGAGAGCACTATGAGCTAGCCAGGCCTTTTGGCAAAGTGGTAGGAGCAAAAGACAGAAGAACTTTGTAGGAAAACCTAGTCAGGAGCATTAGGTAGAAACATTTAGTAGAAGTAGTAGGTAAGAACAACTAGCAGAAGCATTAGGTAGAAGCAGTCAGTAGGACAACTAGACAGGAGCCTCTACAAACACAGCACTAGAGTTGCCCTCTGTCAGTGGCCTATTAAGGATGAGGCACTAAAGGATAAGAAGCAGCACTAGAGTTCACTAGTTATGGAAACTCTAATGCTGTGGCTACCCCATGACGAAGTTCCAGGAGGGAATAGGCATCAGAGATATAGAAAGATAGATACATAGATACAAGAAGGGGAAGGAGAGGGTTCCAGCCCTTTGCTCCTATCCCCATTAGTCACCTCCTACGACATTCAGGGAATAAAGAGGTAGAACTCTTTCTCCCCTACCCAAAGTGTTCAAAATATTTCTGTATAATGGGTGAAGGGTATCTGTAAGTGCTTGGACTGCAAATGGACCACTGCATTTTATGCCAGTCTGATATGTTGTCAGGGCCAGAAGCAGAAGAGTTTTTCATGGTTTCATTACAATGATTGTATCAATGGAAGTAAGGATGGGTGGGCAGCTGTTTCTGGATGGATATTATGCACGTTTTTCAAACTGCCTAAAATGAACTTCTCCTTCTGGACACAAGCAATGCTTATGGTCCTGATGGCATCAATGCTCATGTACTGAAAGACTTTGCCTCTGAACTTGCACCTGTGCTTACTCATCTATTCTATTTCTTTAAAACCCATAACTTTTCCTTATTCTTATAAGCATGCATTGGTACATCCCATCCCTAAGAAAGGTGATTGCTTTAACCCTTCTAACTATCGTTATGATGCTTTGACGTCTACCCTTTCCAAAGTCTTTGATTCCCTCCTCAACTCCCATATCTTCAGACATCTTGAATCTCACAGTCTTATCTCCAATCACCAGTATGGCTTGCATAAGGTAAGATCCCATGGTGATATTCTTTCCTAACTTACTAATGTCTGGTCATCATCCCTGTGAAATTTTGGGGAATCTTAGGAAGTTGTCCTTGATATATAAATGCAAAGCATTTGACTGAGCGTAGCAATGGGGTCTCATCTCTAAGCTTCTCTTTCTTGGCTTCCCTCTCCCACTTTGCTCCCTCATATAAAGTTTCCATTCTAGCCAATCTATCTCCATGGTTACTGGGAGGATTAATTGGGGATTGAGGATAAGTGAGGAAGGGTATGGTCAGGTCAGACCAGGTGAACAAGGGGGAGGTCAGGACGAAGGGAGAGGTAAGGTCAGGCCAGGTGTTCAAGGGAGGGGTCAGGTCAATGGGGGTACAGGCAGAAGAGGGTAGTAGGGTTACAGTAGAAGGGAGGTATGAAGCCTTTCTTAGTAATTTAACTATAGGTCAGAGTTTGAATATTCCTTATAAAGAAATTAGGATTAGAAGTAATGACCCGAAGTGGATGAATAATACTATAAAGCATCATATTGGTATAAGGAGGGGTATTTATAAGATGATAAAAAATGGAGAGATAATTTAAGGCAGAGATACAAAGAGCTAACGAGATATAAAGAAATTTATTCGTGAAGCAAAGAGAAATTACGAAATTAGGGTGGCAAATAAAGCTAGTGAAGATCCTGTATCCTTTTATCAGCTATACAGGATTAAAACAAGAGAAAGAGTAAGGCCAATTAAAAATGTGGATGGCAAATTAGTGGGGGAGAGCAAAGAAATGACCATGATGCTAAATGAATATTTTCTTTCTGTATTTACTCATGAGGATAGGAGATCAGTACCTGAGGGGACCTTGGTTTTCAGAGGTAACGAGGAGGAAAAACTATCGGATACTTGTATTAACAAGGAGTTAGTCTTGAAAGAAATAGCTAGTATTAAGAGTAGTAAAGCACCTGGTCCTGAAGAGCTTTTTTCTAGGATTCTGAAGGAATGCAAGGATGAGTTAAGTGAGCCGTTAGCATGTATACTTAGGGATTCAGCAGACTCTGGCGGAGTACCTTCGGCGTGGAAAAAAGCTAATGTGGTACCTATTTTCAAGAAGGGAGACAGGATGATTATGTCTAATTACCAGCCAGTGAGTTTAACATCAGTGGTGTGGAAAATGTTGGAATCGTTAATTGCAAAATCTATTAGGGATCACCTAGATAAACATAAGTTGATTAATGAATCTTAGCATGGGTTTACGAGAGGCAAATCGTGTTTAACTAATTTACTTTCCTTTTATAGAAAGGTGCATGATGCTGCAGATAAAGATGAAAATTATGATGTTGTATATCTAAATGACTTATGAATAAAGTTAAAGCACATAGGATTAATGGGAAAATTTTTAGGTGGATACAGTCATGGCTCAATGACAGGCAACAAAGAGTTAGTAGTGACGGAATTAAATCCGAGTAGGGTTATATCACTAGTGGGGTACCACAGGGGTTGATGCTAGGGCCCTTACTATTCCTTATTTACATTAATGATCTAGATGTGAGTATAAGTAGCGACTTGTGCAAAGTTGAGGATGACACAATGTTAGGCAGAATAATAAGGTCAGATTCCGATACTACAGTATTACAAGAGGAATTGACTCTACTTTTTCAACGGTCAGAGACTTGGCAAATGGAATCTAACATTAGTAAATGCAGTGTACTTAGTATAGGCAGGGATAATCCGCTAAATGACTATAATCTAAACGGTAGGTTAATTGAAAGGTCTCAAAGTGAAAGGGACCTGGGGGTGCTAGTAAGTCCCGACCTCAGGTCTAGGATACAATGCATTAGTGCTAGAAATAGAGCAACTAAGGGTATTAGGGTTTCTTGGTAGAGCCATGAGTAATAGAAGTGCAGAGGTCATCCTAAAGCTATACCTTTCATTAGTTAGGCCTCATCTTGACTATGCAGTGCAGTTTTGGTCACCAAATTATAGGATGGATATCATTTTGCTAGAGGCAGTGCAAAGAAGGATGACAAAGATGATTCATGGGGTAAGGAGCTTACCTTATTGTGAGAGACTTAAGAGACTTAATCTACATTCATTGGAAAGAAGAAGAGTTGGGGTGACGTAATTGAGGTTTTCAAGTGGATTAAAGGCTATAACTGGGGAGACATTAACAATGTTCTTATTTTCAGGCAACAAGGTAGGACACAAAATAATGGATTTAAGCTGGACAAGTTTAGGTTTAGGAAAGAGATTGGCAGGAACTGGTTTACTAATAGGGTTGTAGATGAATGGAATAGACTTAATAGTCGTGTGGTAGGAGCGGCCTCCCTGGGGAGCTTTAAGTATATACTGAATAAATTTATGGATGAGGATGATAGGTGGAACTGAGTTTCTAGGGATAGGGTCTGGGGCTGCCACATATAGGTCATTTATTGGCCTTTTGCAGACTCCATCATTCTTATGTTCTTATGACAGATCAGCCTTTCCAACTTTCTCCACTGACAGTGGTGTCCCTCAAGGTTCTGTCTTGTCTCCTACACTTTTTCTCCTTTCTATCAGCGAATTTCTTTCTTCCACAAATAACCAAATGCACTCATATGCCGAGAACTCAACACTGCATTCCTCCACTTCCTTTAATTCTACTCCTTCTCTTGCTCGATCTGCATCTTGTCTAGACACAACTTTCTCAATAAACTCTGACTTGAGCAGGATATCTCAGTGGGACAGACAAAACCTGGTTATATCTAATGCCTGCAAGACCTAGTTTCTGCCCATCTCTATTGAAAATCCTTGCAACTTTCCTTTCATCTTCAACTGTCCCATTATTCCACCTCATAACTCATTGAATATACTTGGTATTACTGCCACTCTAACCTGAAAACCCCTCATTATGGAAATAGCCAAGGCTGTCTCTAAGAAACTGGGAGTCCTGTTTAGATGTTGAAATTTCTTTTCTTCCAAACTATTGCTCCATTTATACAAAGGGTTGATGCATCCTTGTACAGAGTAATGCTCTCACACCTGGGGTGGTTCTAGCCCCTATATCCTTATCTGAAAGAGTGGAGTCAAAAGTGGTCCAACTTATCAAGGCCTCCAGGCTATGGTCAAAACTTGATCTACTTGCCCTATGCTGTAATACTGGTTCACTTTCTCTCTTCTATAAGAATTAATTTGGTTTTTGTTCCAGAAAACTGGCTGCTTGTGTGCCTCACCACAAGCTAGGCCACACTATACTCGGTAAGCTGCTGTGTCATGTGATTACTGTGTGGCTGCTGGCAAGTCAAGGGAGGGCCATTTTGATAAGTGTTTCTTTCCCGACACCTCAAAGCTATGGAACTCTCTACCCTCTCATGTTTTTCCCAATAATTATGACCTAGCACTCTTTAAAAGACAGGTTTCTCACTTCCAAAATTCATAAATACTTTCCCTTGTCTCTTCTTTTTCTCTTTCATTAATCTCTTTATATTGCAACTAAGCCCAGCCTTGATGTGGACTTCTGTCCATGACTGAAGTTTCCAATATTAAAAAATAGGCATCTCAGGTCCCTTTCTTTCCTATCCATTCTGAACTGTGGAGGAATGCTGAAATATGTGCAAAGATTGTGGTGTTTGGAGGAAGTTCTGCAAGAGCTATTTTGCTGGAGCGAGAAATAGCGTAGAGGATGGTGATAAAAAAAAAATAACAACAACCATGATAAAAAAAACTATTAAATGACAATGAATATCAAATTTCAATTATCTTTGATAAACCAAAAATGGAGACCTGGCATTACCCCAGGATCCCTTTTCCAGGGGCTCCTGCAGCCCAAGGCTGCACTACACTCAGTAGCACGAACAGGATGAACTCTTTTAAAGTGAAAAGCTCTCTGACGAGGTTGTACTGTCTTTCATTAACTGATAAGTATACAGCCTTGCCAGACGTGGCTTTTCACCCACAGTGTTGCCTCAAACAGATGGAGCCTAGTAACATCACCTAACTTTGTATCACATTAGCTGATGATGATTTTTCAATTTTGTAATACTATAAACATGAATCTGAATGATATCTAAACTCTCTTTAAGCAGTCAAGTAGAGACAGGAGATAATGTTCCCCTCACCTGCTGACATCTTATTAATGACTGCAGCATGAAGGATGGAAGAAGTTTCTCGTAGTTCTGAATCAACACGAGAAACACTTAAAATCCTAAGCTTCCTCAGCAGCTCCTGCAGACCCTCAGCTTCGCTAAGTTCACGTGTACCAAGCAAAACACCTTCAAGTACATAAATCTGAAATACAATAAAGAAATTCTTTATCACATAATGTATAGTAAAGGTGAAGATATCACACTTATATGTTATCCAATTAACTTGATCTATGTTTGAAAGTAATGAGGAAACAAGGAAAAGGAAGAGACCAACCTGGAAATGAAAGGATGGAGTGAAAAAGATTTTGAGTCATTACAACCTGAACATGCAGGAGAGTGAAGGGCAAGCATGGGACAAAGTGAATTGGAACAATGTGGTTTACAGGGGTCAAGAGTGTGTAAGAGAAGTGGGTTGAAGTAGAATGTAAACAAAAGTAAGATAATGAGGTGCTCTTGGAGGATGAAATTTGTGTGTGAGTCTAAATGGACTTGAGGGAGGTAGAGTGCTTAAGGAACCTGGAATGAAGTGGAAGTAGCAACTGGTGAAACCATGGGGACTGGAGTGAGTCACAGAGAAGAGGAATGGAGGCTAAGATCCTGAGGGCATTAGCCTATTGCATTTAAACTTGACATGTACCCATCTGATGCTTCACTTAGCTAACTGTGCTGTATTTACCTACTTATGCAGTATGGTGTATGAATTCAAGGTTTTTTGCCTTTCCCTGTAACTCAGCTCTCTTGATTTTGGCACCATCTTTGTTGCCTTCCTCTGAACCTACGTTATTAGCTCTTTGTGCTTTTTTGTAGGTGCAGTGACCAAACTTGAGAAGCATATTCTACTTTTGGCTTCATTTAGGATATGAACAATTTGCCATATACTTTAAAGCTATTCTAATATTTGCCTGCACACAGTTTGTCTCCTTAACTGTTCTCCTAAAGCGAAACTCAAATGACAGGTTAGGAATAATGTCAACTCCCTACTTCCTCTCACAAACAAAATCCTGAAGCTTAGTTCCTGCTGGATAATAATCATACTGAAGCCTTCTTTCACATCCTCATTACTTTAAAATTGCTTGGGTTGAATTTCATCAACCATGTATCAATCCAACTTTAGAGTCTGTCTAGGTCCTCCTGTAAGTACAGTCAAACCATAAATCATTTTTACCCCTTTGGTGTTGAACATTATGACAAACTGGTGAAAATAAAAAAAAAGCCCTTGCATCTGGTTTCACATTGGTAGCTTTGCTCTCCTTATATGGAAATGTGTGCAGCCACCAATGACACAAGGGACACAAAGATAGGCTTACAATTATTACGTGCTAATAGATGCAGAACTACACAGTATCAGAATTCCAGTATCCCAAATACTGTAACAAAACTTAACACCACACAGAATTCATGATGTCTCATTCTAACAATTTGTTTCAATATATATAGACTTATACAGTATTTTGACATTTATAGCATTGATATTCCTTTTAGAGACTTGAATGTTCTTAATATGTTTTATATGTTCTTAGATATTTCACTATTTTTACTTTTCATATTTTCATGATTTTGTAATTTTAGGGATAAATCCAATTCTAATTCATACTAGTTACTGTAAACCAAGACGCTGTTTTAAACTGAATCATTCGATGTAAAACTTTCTTGGTCAATAAACCATTTATAACTATCATCATTATTATCATTATCATCATTATCATTATTATTATCATTATTATCATATATATATATATATATATATAAAGGAGACTTGTGTGAAGAAATATCAGGAGGGAGTGAGTGCAGAATGGCAAAAGGTGAGAGCAACTGAAGTGAGGGGAGTGACTGAGGAATGGGATGTATTCAGGGAGGCAGTGACAGAATGTGCAAGAGTTGCATGTGGCATGAGAAAGGTGGGAGGAGGGCAGATTAGGAAGGGTAGTGAGTGGTGGGATGAAGAAGTAAAGTTGCTAGTGAAAGAGAAAAGAGAGGCATTTGG